>QNUK01000209.1:85000-142500 GCA_013621035.1 Clarias magur | reverse complement strand
GGCGTCAGAGATCATCTACTGTAGCTTCCCTCCTTGGTTTTTCCTCACGTCACAACGGAGCTGTGTGTCTCAAAAGGGCGCGTTAGTAAAAACCCCTCTGCCCTCCTGAGCGCCTGCGGCCGCCACTCACGCTAGTGAGCCGATGAACCGTTCTCACACACGCGCAGCATTTTTGAAGCATCAAGAGCTTCACAGCGACAGCATTTCATTAACATACGAGTGTGCGTGTGTGTTGAATTACAATCACACACCAGAGTGAACCCTTGACTTTTCTGCTACATTGACGACATTAAAGGAAAATTGCAGCCCTCGAGTTAGTAGCTATAGACTGAAGAGGCTGTTTGAAGGCCTGAGCATTTTCAGAGGGTCATACTCATCATGTTCTTCTCACTCCTACTCTTCCACTTCTCATTAAAACTCACGACGATGACGACACGGCTCACGGGCCAGCGAGCGCACAGGCTAATTTCCTGGGCTCAGGTTAATCCTGGAACACTGTATATACTGCATATGGCACTTATACAGAAGATTAATTAAAGCTGCTATGGATTATAAATCGTCCGAAGATTGATCCACACACACCGGTCTCATCCAAACGTAAAAGCAGGTTAAGAGGAACGTGTGGAATTAATTAAAGCGTGTGGGGCTGGAGAAAGACGGGAGAAGGGATCAGAGTGGAGGGATAGAGAGCAACGATAAGGAGCGACAGACTGGACTGTACCTAAGGAGTCGCGGAACCTTAAGCATCTTTTGAAAAGCTCTGGAACAGCAGAGAGACAGAGAGAGAAAGTGGACAAAAGAAGGCAAAGACAAACGGACAGAGAGAACAAGTGAAAAAAAAAAGAGAGAGACAAAGATGGAGGGAAACAGAAAGAAAGAGAGAAGTAAAAAAAGAAACAGGAGGAAATTACAGATAGAGAGAGACAGAAATTGAAAGTGAGTGGAAAATGAGAGAGAAATACAGAGAACAATAGAATGAAGAAAAAAGCAAAGAGGGAGAAAGTACAGATATATAGAAAAAGAAAGAAGAGAAAGAAACAAGCACAGCAAAAGAGAGAATCAGAATTACATAGAGACATACAGTTCAGAGAGAAAGAGACAGATAGAGAAAGAGAAAGAGGCACAGACAGGAAAAAAGTGAAAAAGACAGTTTGAGAGAGAGAGTAAGATTGAGGTAGAGAGAAGACAGCAGTGATAGAAAAAACAAGGTGGGTATAAATACAGGTGCAAGAAATAGCTATTAAGAGAGACTGCTAAATGCAGAAACAAAGGAAGAGAGAGAGAGAGAGAGAGAGAGAGAGAGAGAGAGAGAGAGAGAGAGAGCAAGGAACTGAGTGTGTAGTTAACTCTGAAGAAACATATGAATAAAGCAGAGTCAGAGAACTCTCACTGAGAGGGGGGCAAGAAAGAAGTGTTTGGAGGAGATGAGAAACACTGGCAGAGCAATGTGTGAGTGTGTGTGTGTCAAAGTATGAGAGTACTGCGAGTGTGCGTGCGCGAAAGTAATGCGAGAGTAATGCGTATTTATAGTCGATACAAAACTGAGCTGCAACCTAATTTAGGGTAAAAAATATAAACTGTTCAAAACACAACAAGTCTTCTAAACTGCTTTGCCCTCCATCATCATCATCATCATCATCATGGTCCTCTGATGAAGAATTTTCGTACCTGAGTCGGATATCGAGCTCGTCCTCATGGTCGTCTCCTTCTCCAGCTGAATGTCTTGAAGTGCAAATATGGATGTAGCTTTTAAAGAGAGAGAGAGAGAGAGAGAGATTCACTTGTACACTCGTCTGTGTGCACTGCTGCAGCCTGGTCTCACACCTCATCACATGCAGCTCAGTAAAACTCTGTGTCACTGTCTTTACTTCTGTGTTATCAATCTGTGAACGCTGACACTCAATGAAGGAGGTGTATCTGTTCTATGTGTGTGTTTCGGTGACAGAGGCATGTCTGTTGTGTTGTGTGTGTCTGTGACTGTGTCTGTGAGTATGTGTGTGTATCAGTGACAGGAGTGTCTGTTGTGTCTGTGCGTGTTAGTGACGGAGGATTGTCTGTGTGTGTGTGTGTGTGTGTGTGTGTGCGCGCGCGCGCATCAGTGACAGAGGATTGTCTGTTGTGTCCGTGCATGTGTGTGCGCGCGTTAGTGACAGAGGAATGTCTGTTGTGTCTGAGTGAGTGTGTGTGTCTGTGAATGTGTGTGTATCAGTGACAGAGGAGTGTCTGTTGTGTCTGTGTGTGTTAGTGACAGAGGCATGTCTGGTGTGTGCGTGTGTGTGCGTGCGTGCGTGTGCGTGCGTGCGTGAGAGAGAAGACGTTTTTGTTGATTGTCAGTGAAAGAGATTTGTGTGTTATACATTATTCATATACTGTGTGGCAGTCAGAGTGATTAAGTGTTTGTGTGTGTGTGCGCGCACTTACTGTCAGGCAGTGTGAGAACTCTCTCTCCCAGACAGTGAAAGTACGAGTGCCTCATCGCTTCCTCTGCAGATATGCGCTTCTTTCCTTCAAACTGGAAAACATTACAGTAACAATGAAAACACCCTTTCATCCACACACACACACACACACACACACACACACACACACACACACACACACACACACACACCTAATCACACTGACTGCTGCCTCAAAATATATGAATAATGTAGAACTAACAGCAAACACAGTAGATTATAAAACATGCTGACTAATGCAGGAACGTATCGGATCCCATTAAACACACAAACAGGCTTTTAAATCATACAGCAGGTTGTCAAGAAAGTCACGCACTGAAGCGCCGTACCTGCAGCAGCTTGGACAGCAGGTCCACTCCGTCATTGTCCAGCCTGTAGAAGAGGAAGAAAGAGCAACGGGGACAAAGTTTGAAACGGTCCCAGTGAAAATGTTCAGGAGTTCAAGAGTCAATGGAACAGAATCGATTTCACAGCTTAACACTAACCCAAGTAACGTCCATCAGTCCAGACGTCTGCTGTCTGAGCCGTCATTTCAGCGGTGCAAATAGCTAATACTTAAAGACCTTAAAGAATTCTTCCTGTAAATCTCTACCTCGAACCACATCCGGTTTCTCATCAATACGATTTACCTGAATGTTCGAACTTTATGGACGACCTCAGTGCAATTTAGAACCGATTCCACCCCAAGTCGGGGTGGAAACCACACACTCCTTGGCGTTTTTTCCAGCCACACAGTGATACTTAGAATAGCTTTAGTCACATCCTGGCATGATTTGAAGAAGTAAAAGGAAATCAAAGAACCCTGAAGGAACATTATTAAAAACACGCAGGACAATGATGGCACAAAGTTACTGACAGAACGTTGGAGGTTCAGAATTCTTCTTCACAACTTCACCCAGTCAGGAGTTGAAGCTCAGAGTTAAATCTGCAGCGCAGGAATTTCATAGAAGCTACTAAAGAATTTCATAGCTACTAAACTAACGTCTGGCTATCGTCCTTCTTCTAGACATCAACGAAAACGGCTGACTAGATTCACATTTACATTTGAGCGTTTGGCACGTGCCTTTATCCAGAGTGACGTACATTTTATCTTCTTCTGGTTTTTTTTTTTAAACATCTGTTTTAACCCAGATAATGTGAGCAAAGACATATGACAGGTGCACATGCGCAGCATTTCAGAGGACAGACGTGTCCACATTAGAGAGACTTGTAATTATGAATATAATCTGTCATGAAATGAAAATATCCGATCTGATCAAAAAAAAAAGAAAGAAATGAATAACAAAAAAAATCGGAATTGAAGAATGTGGATTGTAACGTGAACGCTGCTCTACTGCGAGTCCCTTTCATCTCATAAATTTTACAAAGCAAAACTGCATATAAAAAAACAATAACATTGTTAAAATTTTACCTGGAATTTGTATAAATCATAGTTTGTTATTATATATTTTATATCGTTTTTTGTTTTTTTTTACCGAGGGGTGTGGTTATGGAGGCAGTCGGCACGGTAACGGGGGTAGTTATACGAGATGAATTCTTCATTGGAGGTTATTCCGGGCCAGGTTTCTTCCGTAGGTGTTCCTGAGGGAAGCAAAAGATGAGCGATATAAATACTGCACGCAGACATTCGAGAGGTAAAGGCTCGGTAGAAACGCTCTGACTTATCGCCAAACTCTGCAGAGTAACAGCGAGAGATGGAGAGTGATGTGGACCAGGAAAACATATAGTAGTACCTAGCAGTTTGAAGATAAAGTGCAGCTCCTCCTCCACTGTGGATCCTGGGAACAGCGGCCGACCCGTAGCCATCTCGTAGAAGATGCAGCCAACGCCCCTGCACAGAATCCATCGAGTACACAAGTCATGCTAGTACTTCAATTATCCCTCCGAATAAGAGAATCGGGTAAAGAAACCAGTACTGACCACATGTCAATCTGGGTGGAGTAATCTGTGCTGCCCAATAGGATGTCTGGTGGGCGGTACCACAGAGTGACCACTTCATTCGAGTAAGTCTTGGTGGGAATTGATTTCGCTCGAGCCAGACCTACAGAACAAAAAAAAAAAAAAAAAAACAGAATGGAAACTCCACAGTAAAATAGATAAAAATATTCAAAGTTTGAGTTGTTTAAACTTTGCTTTACATCTACTCTAGTTAAAACCCTGAAATTGCAATCCTGTGGCTTTTCTTTTATATTTTTGGTCTTTGCAATTTTTTTTTATTTCCTTGGGACAATGTAATGGGTATTTTCATCATCGGTGTAGGCTCCAGTACAGGTAGTCCCCGACTTACGAACAAATTCCGGTCCAGGACAACGTCTGTAAGTCTGATTTGTTTTTAGGTCCGACAAATGAGTCTTATACATCTTTACACAAATGTACAATGTAAAGCATACCAATCCAACTTTATTAAAACTGTCCCCTTTCCCCACACTGTCATCATGTCGCCAGAAAACCTAACCACGCCTAAGGAAATGAATTTCACAGTAAAAATGCAACGATGTTCTCTGCGTCTTTAAAATCGCCAGGGGAATCACGGACGCCATTTTGTCTCAGAACGGTTTTCCACTGTATTAAACTGTGAACTCTTTCGTTGAGGATTTTTCGAAATTAGGATTATACACCATCAGGACCATCCCGGACTGATTCATTGAAACCGATGAGACCGACTAATTTCTCCCGATCCCCCACACACAGACACATATAATATACCAGACTTTGGACATTTTATACATTCACTTACACACTGAAAATATTGTATATAATTGTAAATATTTCCATCAGTTGCATTGCAGTCTCTATTTTTTGTACAATACACATGAGCTACTTTCACGATTGAACCAGAAGTAGAACCGCGAAATGTGTTGAATGTTCGTAAGTCAGGGACTATCATACAGATGTCTTCCAAATGGTTGAGATGGTTGTTTCATGTTAAAGCGATCAATATTTTTTTTATAAAATAAATAATTATAAATCTGGAAAAATTCACATAAATTGCTAACATTTTCCCCCCCCTGTGATTGTCTCTCCAATTTACACATGTATAGTAGTCTAATTCTACACGTCACATTAAGCCACTCCCACATCAGTGACAGCTACCCTTCCAATTGCATCAGCTCACTGATGCCCACGATTGGCTAGTATTGCTTTGATTGATGTGGGAGTATAAGTACCTCCCACTCATAAGACAAGCACAGCCAATCCGCTCGAGTCCCGGGTCTCGAACTTGCAATCTCTGAATGATAATACTTTACCACAGTATCACTCGGGAGCTAGATCTACTTTATTTCTCATGGTTCGCTATGAAGCAACTAAAAAGGCATACTTTTTAAAGACACAGAAACATATAATGGATTTTTAACCTAGCATTCCTCAACTGAGTGGTAGAGATCAGGGCTTGATCAGGGCATTTCATCAATTAAGAAATAAAGTGACTCAAAATGTGCCCTCCACATTTGCATAGAATTTAGCATTATATAAAAAAAAATAATAAATACAGCTTCAGAAAATAGATCTGAACAGTCGTTTTTAAGTTTGTTAGTGCGAACCCTAAAGCACATGGAAGCCCTCAATGGACGAAGCGGATGCCTGAGTGCATCTAATTTAATGCATTTCGATTCACTAGCCCATTTTACGCCCTTTTCATTGGCCTAAGTGGGAATGATGTCATTCTCTTATGTGCGAGTTTGTGTGTTTGTGTGCGCAGGCATGTGGCGGTACAGACCGAAGTCAGCCAGTTTGAGCTCCCCACGCTCATTGATGAGGAGGTTTTGCGGTTTGAGGTCTCGATGGAGGACTTTGCGTCTGTGACAGTAGCTCAGGCCTCGCAGAAGCTGGAACAAGAAGAGCTAAACACAAACAAATCCAGTATTTACACAGCGAGCATACAGAATACAGATTATAAAGGCATCATCTGTGAAAAGTCTAATCGGCTCTTCGTGATCAACGTCTCTCATACAGTACGTAATAATAAAGAAGAGAAACATCGCCATCACTTATTCTCATTTTCGTGTGGTAAGTGGAAAAAGCAGGTCTGCTGTAGAGTCGGGCACTGCGGTAACGCTCACCTTCACATTGTGCATGTGGATGCAGTTCCCGCAGTCATCCAGATACTGTTTCAGGTCTTTATCCTGAACAACACAAATTAAAGCAGTTAGGAAGGAACGGAGACGGGGAGTCAGCAAACAGCACGCCATCACGCATCACAATGAGCTGAGCAGGGTTTGCTTAGCGGCTCAAGTTTTCGCGCTAGTAACCAAAGGAAGGGAATTTAAACCCCAGACTGTCACGCTGCTTTTCGTTCAGGCTCCCATAAAGACGCTGCCTTTAAGCAGCTAATTAGAAAGCTTATTAGTAAAGCCGGGAAACGACATAGAAAAGATAAACAGAGTGACAGCTGTATTACACAAGCCATGCCGCTCAGTAAAGGACTGTCAATCATCAGGTGATAAAAAATAAACTGTTTGGCTTATTATTCTGGCACATTCATGCATGGACATGTATACACACACACACACACACACACACACACACACACACACACACACACCAATCAGCCAGAACATAATGGCCACTGACAGGTGAATAATATCGGTACTACACAGGACCACAGGCACTCATGGCTCACCCAGGGGTCCTATGAAGTCATGCTCCGAGGGGTCAATTAATAATAAAATATTAACATTAGTTTAAGCTTTTATTTGTCACATGCACAGTGAAATTCTTTCTCTGCATATCCTAGCATGGAGACTGGGGTCAAAGCAGATGATACGGCGACTCCTCTGAAGCAAGAAGGATTAAGGGCCTTTCTCAAGAGCCCATAATGGCACCCTGGGGCTTGAACCGACGAGCTTCTGATCAGTATCCCAGAACCTGAACCCACCGAGCTGCCGCTGCCCCAGTAGTGGTACTAGAAATGTTTTTGGGCTTCAACTATCTAACAGATTTATTTATTGTACGGATAAGCTTTCTACAGATTGAAAGATTTGTCGAGGACTACGGAACAAATCCGAGCACCAAATGCGTCCTGTCTTTTTGGATTTGGTGGTTTCAAATAATACAAGTACATTCTGGTCTGCTCTGCTAGGTCTTGGTCAGCACTGAAACCAACAACCGAAGACATTAAGAACTTTTAGGTGGAGTAATTTAATCACCATGGCAACAACTCATAACTGTTTAAAAATTTTTTTTTTATTAATGCAGTTAGTACTGAGGATGTTAAAAAATATTGCTGGAGAAGAAATAATGCCAAATAGAATATTGCTATTGTGAGATGATATGAACTGAGGAAACTATTTTATGAAGAATTGTAATAAACGTAACAGCACTGCCAAAGCTAACGCTCACGTTGGAAACTATTTCTTTCGACCTACATGCATGAACACATCGTCTGTGCATTGTAGACAGACAATAACGAATTAATAAAAATATTCTGAAAGTCATGGAGACAACAAGTAAAATCCTCCATGTTGTTATTTTTACACCAGGCATTAAACTGGTTCCTGCTTAGGCACCAGGTCACTGGAGGAGAATCATCACAGTCAGATCAGTGACTGGAAAGGATAAAGCTTCACGTCTAGGTCACATTGGAAAAACAGCATTTGGCAGATTAATAAACAGATCCTCCAGGCATATGGTGACGTCCATTTGTGCATTCTCGTGTGTGTGTGCGCGCGTGCGTGCGCGTGCGTGTGTGTGAAATAGTGGTAGATGTCTTCAGTCCTCTATTTTGCATGCGTATGACTCACTAGGTATTCAAACACGAGCGTCAGAGACTTCTGGGTGTGGATGATGTCATGCAGAGTCACAATGTTGGCATGTTTGAGATCCTTTAACAGGGAAACTGGTGGGAGAGAGAGAGTGCGAGAGAGAGAGAAGGGGATTAAAGAGTCTAACAAATCAAAAATTCATTCAGATTTTTGAGAAATCAACTTTGAATACATTTATCTGTGCAATTATTAATGTGGAATGTCTGTAAATCAAAGACCTTCCTGTTCTCACTTAATTATAATGCAAAAAGTCGTTCCTTATTTTAAGGTTTTTAAGACAGGATCTATAGAAAACCTTCCCTATTTCGGTTACAAAACACATCCTGGTGTAAATTGTCCTGGTCGTGGTTCTGGTTGCGATGTTCGGACTCACCCTCTCTGATGGCAGTGCACGGAGCTCCTTCCTCGTGTTCCAGCCGAATCTCCTTGAGAGCCACGAGGTTATCGGTTAGTTTACTGCGACCCTTATAGACCGTGGCGTATGTGCCCTGAAAAACAGTTACAAGTATTTAAAAAGCCATTAAACATACACTACCGCTTAAACGTTTGGGATCACTTGCTAACTCCATGGTCATTCCTGATTTTTATTTCTTTCTACATTGTAAAGCAATACTGAAGGCATCCAAAATACAGTATACAAGAACCTTCTTTAAACAGTTGATATTGAAATGTATTTGCTACTGGTGATCTGTAAATCCTTCTAATCTGAGGTGCTGTTTGTTAATTGGTGATTTTTGAGGCTGGTAACTCTAAATGAACTTCTCCTCTGCAGCAGAGGTAAGTTTTGGTCTTGAGTTCCTACCAGAGCCAGTTTCTCACTCGACAATACTGTTCTTGCAAGAAATATTTCATAAAGTCTTAAAATAACGTCTGACTGTTGTTGTAACATAATTACCTAATTCAATGTGTGTTGTTTCAAAGTTTTGAAATCCTCAGTATTGTTGTAGAATGTAAAAAAAAAATTGATCACTAAACAAGAATTGTGCGAGGGGTCCCAAACTTTTGAGCGGTAGTGTGCATATGTGATGCAAAGTATAAAATTTTGTAAAACAACAGGATTTTCCTACACATTTATATGTAATATACACTGATCAGCCATCATATTAAAACCATTAACATTAAGACCACCTTGGGTTTGGGTTCCCCTTGTGCCCCCAGGGCGGAGCTGGTGGCGCAGTGTGCTGTGGTGTCTGACACCAGGGTGTATGCAGAGGGTACTTTAGATTAACTGATGTTAATCTGTTGTTGTGATATGCTGTTAATGTTCAGGACGTTTTTGCGTCCTCTAATTTACCTACAGCTAAGTTTCTGGAAAGCACACCAGATGACATGCAAACCAGCACACAGTCATTTAACACGACATCATCGTATGGATTGTACCATGCTGCTCTGACACACTTTAATCTTGACAGAATAAAAAAAAAAAAAAAACTAATGTAACCACAGAGCACAACCCAAACACAGCACTGATTTTATTTGTCATTGAAAAATCAAAGTAAAGTTACAGGACAAACACATTTTTCTATGCACAATATGCATGTAGGACACCAGGAAGAGGTATGTGTACTGTAGCATGTACGGTCAAGCCAGAGCTTTCTGCACTTCCAGGTGGAGGAGGAGGACTGAGAGACGATGGCATTCGACCAATCGATAGTCTGGCAAATTTTTTAGGTTTTTGCATGGTCCCGGGGCAAGTCTAACCAAATTAAGCTTTCACTTGGGTGTGGTGTGGACTAAAATGCTACGGTGGCGCTGGGAATTTCAGAGCTGAGGTATACAGTAGAAAAGAGATAAGTGCTGTCTTGTTTCTGGTAAGAAAATAAAGACACGCCATGACACACCATGCTTACAGTCTGTACAATAAATAGAGAGACAAACAAATAGACAGACAGGTAGACAGAGACAGACAGACAGGCAGCGACAAATAGACAGACAGACAAAGACAGGCAGCGACAAATAGACAGACAGACAAAGACAGGCAGCGACAAATAGACAGACAGACAAAGACAGGCAGCGACAAATAGACAGACAGACAAAGACAGGCAGAGACAAATAGACAGACAGACAAAGACAGACAGAGACAAATAGACAGACAGACAAAGACAGACCGAGACAAATAGACAGACAGACAAAGACAGGCAGCGACAAATAGACAGCGACAAATAGACAGACAGACAGGCAGAGACAAATAGACAGACAGACAGGCAGAGACAAATAGACAGACAGACAAAGACAGACAGACACAAATAGACAGACAGACAGACACAGACAGACACAGACAAATAGACAGACAGACAGACACAGACAAATAGACAGACAGACAGACAGAGACAAATAGACAGACAGACAGACACAGACAAAGACAGGCAGCGACAAATAGACAGACAGACAAAGACAGGCAGCGACAAATAGACAGCGACAAATAGACAGACAGACAGGCAGAGACAAATAGACAGACAGACAAAGACAGACAGACACAAATAGACAGACAGACAAAGACAGACAGACACAAATAGACAGACAGACAAAGACAGACAGAGACAAATAGACAGACAGACAAAGACAGACAGAGACAAATAGACAGACAGACAGACAGAGACAAATAGACAGACAGACAGACAGAGACAAATAGACAGACAGACAGACAGAGACAAATAGACAGACAGACAGACAGAGACAAATAGACAGACAGACAGACAGAGACAAATAGACAGACAGACAGACAGAGACAAATAGACAGACAGACAGACAGAGACAAATAGACAGACAGACAGACAGAGACAAATAGACAGACAGACAGACAGAGACAAATAGACAGACAGACAGACAGAGACAAATAGACAGACAGACAGACAGAGACAAATAGACAGACAGACAGACAGAGACAAATAGACAGACAGACAGACAGAGACAAATAGACAGACAGACAGACAGAGACAAATAGACAGACAGACAGACAGAGACAAATAGACAGACAGACAGACAGAGACAAATAGACAGACAGACAGACAGAGACAAATAGACAGACAGACAGACAGAGACAAATAGACAGACAGACAGACAGAGACAAATAGACAGACAGACAGACAGAGACAAATAGACAGACAGACAGACAGAGACAAATAGACAGACAGACAGACAGAGACAAATAGACAGACAGACAGACAGAGACAAATAGACAGACAGACAGACAGAGACAAATAGACAGACAGACAGACAGAGACAAATAGACAGACAGACAGACAGAGACAAATAGACAGACAGACAGACAGAGACAAATAGACAGACAGACAGACAGAGACAAATAGACAGACAGACAGACAGAGACAAATAGACAGACAGACAGACAGAGACAAATAGACAGACAGACAGACAGAGACAAATAGACAGACAGACAGAGACAAATAGACAGACAGACAGAGACAAATAGACAGACAGACAGAGACAAATAGACAGACAGACAGAGACAAATAGACAGACAGACAGAGACAAATAGACAGACAGACAGAGACAAATAGACAGATGGAGAGATAGTACTGTATATCTATCTTTCTGTCTGTCTGTCTAAGACAAATAGATTTGGTTTGTTGAGGATAGATAGATAGATATAGATACTGTAGAGAAACAGCGTGTGTTCAAGGAATGTTCAGGTCAAACCTGGACTTTTCGTCTCATATGCAGGAGGAATGAAGGCGTACAACTGACATTTACAGACTCTGATGAGACTCTTAGCTATAGTAAATCATTTTAACGGTGTAAACGTTTTACAGAAGGCCGTACATCTATGAATGATGATCCCGGCTGAGGTGGCTCGGGAGGGACGCATCTGTCTGTGGTAACCAACGATCGATCATGTACACCTGCGTTTCCAGAAGATAGCGAGAGAGCGAACGTTATGACATGGAAGGTCAAGATGTCAGATCATGGCTCCGGTGAACTCCAGGCCATTTCCACATGTTTGAGACATTAGAAGAGTTTGTGGGAGGCCGGTGGTTCAGACCTGAAGCAGACACTATAAACATCACCTCTGGCTGGGATGAGTGTATTAGTGTAGTGCATTAGTGTAGCAGGGGATTATAAAGAGGAATGAAGGGAGATTTTCCTCTCATAACTGTTCTGTTATTCTGCACAGTCAAAAGCCCCGCTTTGACTTTAACGCCTCTTGTAAAAAAATAAAAATAAATAAAATATTTGTGGTTTCAAGTGACGAAAAAAAAACCTACCTCTCCGAGTTTATCCAGTTTCACGTAGGTTTCCAGCTTCCCGAAACCAATTTCTGACTGAAAAACAAAAACATATTCAGACATCATCGGCATGATTAAGTCACAGATTAATATTAACCTTCGTACTGTATGTCTACAGATCCTATTTGATGCACTGCTGGTAAAACATTTTACATAATGAACAATAATCATCTTGTATTATGAAATTCAAAGCTTAAAGCTAATCCAAGATTAACACGTTGTGCAATAGAGCTTCTCTACTGACGAAATAATTTAATACAAGCACTGCTGTCCAGAAACAACATTTAAAAAAAAAGAAAAGAAAAAAAAGGGAATCTCAGTGAGCATTAGAGAGTCACTTTAAGTTATTACAGGCACTCGAGTGACTTTCATATAACAACAACAAAACCTAAAACTAATCCATTTAATTACTACATTAGGATGATCGTTGTCCCATTGTGGACCTGTTTCGGCACGCATGCTAACTTTGATGTTAGCCTGCTCTCAAACGCCCATTTAGCCTCATGAAGTGCTGGTTAATATGCTAATCTGATATGCAGCTGTATTCAAGCTGAGGAAAAAAAAAAAAAAAAGAAAAAAAAAACAGCCCACAGGTGCTCAAGGACCAGAACTGTGAATGTATTTCAGGCATCTGCATTAAAATACAAATACAACCCATTATTCTGTCAGTGGAAAGTCTTGTTGCTCTGTAAGGAGACTCTGTGTGTATCTGTTCGAGTGTCCTAGCAGCTTACAGAGGCAATTTATAACGGCTACAAGTGCTGACGGTGCTGGGCTCTCTGCTGCGACACTGAATACATAAGGCACGGAGACGCAGACAAGCCTAAGATCGATAAATAAAAAAAGCGAGAATGTGTGTGAGAGAAAGAGAAGGTTTAAGAGAGAGAGAGAAGGTTTAAGAGAGAGAGAGAGAGAGAGAGAGGAAGGAGCTGATAGAGAGAAGACAGTGAAAAATGATCAGTTGTGAGATCACAAGATGATTGGGAGACCAGGACACGAGTGCAGCCCTGTGCAGGAGACACAGAGACACTGATAGCTGATACTGGTGAAAGAGAAGACGAGAGAAAACCGTATCAGAACCCGACAGAGTGAAAGATAAATGGGCACAGAGACGGAGAGGAACGACAGAGTAATTGGCTGTTGATGCGTAAGACAGATCGATAAATCAGATAGTTAGATAGATAGAGACATATTATCAAGAGAGAGAGAGAGAGAGCACCAAGTCAGAGACAGAGTGACAAAGAGAAAAAGAGAGGGAGCGCAAACGAGCATGAGAGAGTCACAAAACAGAGTGAATAGCAAGAGAGAGAGAGAGAGAGAGAGAAAGATGTTAGCAACCAGAGATAGTGAGACAAACAGAGAGACAGAGAGAAAAAGAGACAGAAAGCAGAGAGTCAGAGCTAGGAGACAGAAAGCTCGAAAGCAGCAAGTCTGAGAGAAAAAAGTGAGCTAAAGAGAGCCGAGTCGCACTTCATCCTCTACTGTCAAAAATATCAACATCTAAGAAACACCTTCACTGAAAAAAAATACACACAAAATCCCAAACGTTCCCAAATTGACAAGTGGTGAAAAAAACTATGCTAATTTTAGGAGAAGGCCCCTGTGCTGCAAACTATGTGTCGGAGCGTGAGAGCTGAGAGACAGTGGGACACGGCGTGCACACACCATGAATACACCTCACTCCAAACTCATGTCCTTTAAAAATCATTGCTGTTCAGAGTTACCTCAGAGTTTTAGTCGTTGTTGTTGATTGCTGGTTTTTCGTTCATATTTAATATGTTTGTACATGTTTATAAATGCAGATAGATGTAAATTATAATGTAATTGCTTCGACAACAATGTAAATTTAACATTCATGCCGATAAAGCTCTGTTGAACTGAAAGAGAGAAAATGAGAGAAACAGAGAGAGATATGATCTGGGAGAGACAGCTTTATTACCAGAGAGACCCTACGCAGTCGTCTGCTCAGTGGTTTATCAAACAGCGGACTGTTCAGACTGAACTTCTCCACGTAGCCGTCTGGGAGTCGGATATCAGCCGGAAGAGACAGTCTCTTATTTATGTCCTTAGGGAAGATCCAAACACACACACAAACACAGCAAATCACTTTATCATCACGATCCTGAATGTTTAATTGTGTTGCACATCTGTAACCAACCTTCTGGTGTAGTAACCCTGATGGTAGTAAATTTGTGCCTTTTGTGTGTTTTTAATTTAATTAAATGACCATCAACCCATAAAACAAAACATTGATTCGGGTTTGAAAACCCAGACACGTCGGCATCAGAGAGGGAGAACACAAAGTCCAGGGTGGTGAGCTCAGCAGAACGAGAAGGAGGTGGAGAAAGGGGGATGGGTGTGGTTACGGGTCGTAAATACAGTACCTCGGTGGAAATTTTGCGGCCTGCGTTGTTGCGCATCCTCACACGGACCGGGCTGTGCACCTCATCGGAGGAGGTGGCCGACGCCTGGTCGCTTTCTCCGTCGGAGCCCATCTTCACGTCCTCGTGGACGATCTCTGTGAGCGGACATGCAAATTAAGAAAATAAAAAAAGAGAAACACATGCAGGGTACACTGCTGTCATTCATTTAAACTCGGCCTTGACTTAATTATCCGTAATAAAAAACAAAAAAAAATGTAAAAAGAAAAAAAAAGAACAAAAATTTAAGTAAATAAAACACAACACACAAACCAGCTGCTTAATTGACTAAATAGTTATTAATAACTATTAATAAGCACAATTATGGACAAATGATTGCATTAGCTAGTAAATATGGTAAAAAAAAACAAAAAATTCAGTTACATGTTTCCGATTCTTTTGTGCGGCAATTCATGTATCGCCACACGGACTCAAAAATCTATTTTCGTTTTATATTTGAGGGGTTTGCATTTGAGGTTGTAAAAACGCTGCAGTTCCTCTATAATCCTACAGGTGGCACACTCTAAACTGTTCACACATTAGTATATTATTATTATTATTTACTAAATTTTGTTTAGAATTGTAACAAAATCTAAAAACAAAAATATTTTGTAAAATCTCAATCGCAATACAGATCGACTTGACATGGTATCGATATCGTATCGAGTTGTTCCTGGCGACTCCCATCTCTATTAGCTAGCCTTCTGGGAAAATTCAAGCTCAAAATACAGCGCATTATCCAGTTGTAGGTTTTGGTTGCCTGGCAACCCGAGTACGCTTAAAAAATTGTATCTAATGCTGTAATACACTAAAGTATTGTGAGCTAGCAAGGATTTCTTAGTATGTTAATACAGCTGAAGGGAAACAAATAAACCTGTGAGGATTGCCAAATTATAATATTTACCTCAACAAACCGTCATCAAGTTAAACGTTTTGTCCATGAACTGTAGCGTCCTCTCTTGACTAGCGTCTTTATTTTCCTTCGATAATTTACTGCTACTGTACACTGTATTTTGTTCGGTCATCAAATGTTTCTACTTACCTCCTGTGGGTCCGGAAAGATCTCTAAACTTTCTAGAATGTTCTAGGTCAAGCAGATTTCACCTTCGCAAGGTGTGCGGTACAGCAGATAATCACTGGGATATGAATAGCTGTGAACCGCATTTATTATAGAATATAAAACTTATAGGTCACGTGCTTTGATGGATCTTTTATTTTTCCCTTTTTGTAAAGCTGCTTTATAAGGACGTCCATCGTTAAAAACGCTATCAAAATGAAATCGTGTCGAATTGAAAAGTCAGCACTGAGCGGGATTTTGATTTCTTTTTTTGTCTGACTTTTTTTTTTCCTCCAATAAAAGAAACAAAGCAGCCGGGGTTAGTGATTCATCCACGAGCTCAAACCTCTTCAGTATGTAAATATCATGTGTCTGAACACACTACACATAATTTTGCAGTTTGCACAATGGGTGTTCAAATCAAACCGGGACTTGTGGAGAAATTTATGGGGAACGCAGGTTGAAATCAACAGAAGACCTCAAGCATAGTACAATGATGACGCTCTCAGTAAAGCATTTTTTGTTTGTTTTAAAGAAGCTGTACACACGATTATTCATCAACACCACTTGCGCGTTACCGGAACTCGGCTGGGAGTTGTTGCCACATATTCCGGACAGTCCGGACACTCCTGATGGAGGCCGGCAGGCAGTCTGATCCTGGCTCTGGTGTCCTGAGGAGACTTTCTACCTTGATGGTATCCAAGCACCAAGTGTAGCATTAGTGTATTCTGCACAATCAAATGTTTTTTTGAACGGTTTGACTTGAACACTCCGTGTAAAACAGCATTAATAGCAAAAATTACAGCATTGATGAATAAACGCGCTTAAAAAGAACAGCTGTAATTGCTTTCCCTAATCCTGAGCTTGTTATTTTACGACCTCGGTGTCCTCCTCATCGTCTTTTTAATTTCAGCAGGGTGAAGCTTTTTTGGCAAAGCAAAGGCAAGGCAAGGACGTGCTGTGATTTAAGTGCTGCTGTTATTTAACACGTCCAATATCTGCTGCAGTGTAGCTCTCGGCTCCAGCCCTGTCATCATCACTCACTCTTCTGTGAGGTGAGGTGAGGTGAGGTGAGGTAGTGCTCTGTGTAATGCTATCAGTGTAAAGGAATGCATCTTTATATCTATACATCTAAAAATGTATCTATCTATATATAGATGCATGGAGGCGTGTCTGAGTGCATGTGCACGAGAAGTCTGCTGCAGTCTCCGAGAGCGTGAGGAGAGAGTGTGTGTGTGTACCGAGGCGTGTGGTGTGGTTGAGATAGGAGCTGAGGCTGCGGCCCAGGCTGCGCGGCCGGTGCAGGGCGCTGCTGTAGGACTGCAGGAGCGAGTGCATGCTGAATGAGCCGCCCGCTCCTCTCACTGAACCACGCAGAGTGGCACTACCCCCGCCTGGCATGGCCTCTGGGAGAGAGGGAGAGGAGAGAGGAGCACACACACGGGAGGTAGGGGAGGGGGGGAGGACAGGAAGGGACGGGAGGAAACGAGATGAAAGAAGGAGGAGATAGAAGGCAGAAATAGAGAGAGTGTGAGGAAGATGAATAGTAATAAGAACGAATGAGGGAAGATGAGAAGATGAGGTGATGGGGACGAAGACGATAACGATGATGCAATCAAAGGAAAGAGGAAGAAACATCAGGAGATGGGAAACATCAGGGGGGGAGGATTTAAAAAAAATAAAAGAAAGAAAAGAGGGGAAACAGCAAATTAAAATCGAACCAAAACAACAGTAAAAAAAATTATAAAACACAACACGTGCATGCATTAAATTCAATAAAATTTCATTTGCACAAATTCATTGTTAGTTAAAACAAAATAAATAATAATAATAATAATAAATAAAATCTGTAAATGAATTCAGCAATGCCAAAAACAGGGGGATTTGAGTTCCAATTAGTAATTTTTTTTTGGCTCAGATTTCTCATGCTGTCACAAATTGTTGTTTCATGTCATGCTGTTGAAATATAAGAGCAGCAATTCATCATGAAGTGAAATGAGCTCGGCCTGGCTGAGCGAGTGTTGGGCTAGTGCCACAACACGATGGCTTTATTAAATAAATAAATAAATAAATAAATAAATAAACACACACACAGAGCAGTCAAGGCACAATCTTTCAAGGCGAAGCAATAAAACGACAACCTGAGGCTAGTCATCATCATCACCATCATCATCACCATCATCATCACCATCATCATCACCATCTGTGTGTTCTAAATATAATCTAACCTGGACTTCTTCAACATTGTGATTCATCATCCAGAACAGATAACGCGCCGAGTTAATATTGTGTTCATAATCTCACACAGTCATTCACATACTGAATAATAGAGTCAGAGTGAAAAGAAAAAAAGACTGTTTCAATGTCTCGTCTCTACCCTTTATTCGCCATATTGGAGGTCGCACCGACCACACCAGAATTCAGTAGAACTAAAAACGACTCATCTCGATCAGTTAGAATATCATCGAAAAGTTTATGTATTTCAGAATTCAACACAAAAAGTGAAACTCATATAATGATTCATTACTCACAGACTGATACAGTACAGACCAAAAGTTTGGACACACCTTCTCATTCAAAGAGGTTGAATTTGTTTTATGGCAAGAAAAAAGCAGCTAAGTAAAGAAAAACGAGCGGCCATCATTACTTTAAGAAATGAAGGTCAGTCAGTCCGAAAAATTGGGAAAACTTTGAAAGTGTCCCCGAGTGCAGTCACAAAAACCAATCAAGCGCTACACAGAAACTGTCTCACATGCGGACCGCCCCAGGAAAGGAAGACCGAGAGTCGCCTCTGCTGCGGAGGAGAAGTTCATCCGAGTCACCAGCCTCAGAAATCGCAGGTTAACAGCAGCTCAGATCAGAGAGCAGGTCAATGGCACACAGAGTTCTAGCAGCAGACACATCTCTAGAACAACTGTTAAGAGGAGACTGTGTGAATCAGGCCTTCATGCTAGAAGATCTGCTAGGAAACCACTGCTAAGGACAGGCAACAAGCAGAAGAGACGCGTTTGGGCTGAAGAACACAAGAAAGAACACAATAAAGAAAACTCTTTGAATGAGAAGGTGTGTCCAAACTTTTGGTCTGTACTGTATATTTTAAGTGTTTATTTACTTTTAATGATTATGGTTTACAGCTAATGAACAGCTGTATCTCAGAAAAGTAAAGTATTGTGAAAAAAAAAAAAGTCTGGTGCAGTAGGACATGGGACGACTGATGAACTGACAGTCGTCCAGAAGATGGTCATTGATACCCTGTACATGGATGGTAAGACACCAAAGGTCATTGCTAAAAAGCTGGATGTTCATCGAGCGCATTAATGGAAAGTTGAATGGAAGGAAAAATAGGTGCATAAGCAACAGACCCTTGAGCGGATTTTGAAACGATTGTGAAGAATTTGGTTGAGATTCACAAGGAGTGCACTGCAGCTGGGTGGGTCAGGGGTAGCTCAGTGGTTAAGGCATTGGACTACTGTTCGAAAGGTCCCAGGTTCAAGTCCCACTACCACCAAGTTGTCCCTGTTGGGCCCTTGAGCAAGGCCCTTAACCCCAACTGCTCAGATGTATATTCAGATAAAAATGTAAGTCGCTCTGGATAAGGGCGTCTGCCAAATGCCTAGATGTAGATGTAGCTGGAGTCGATGCTTCAAGAGCCACCACTAACAGCCACATTAAGGACAGGGGCTACAACTGTCGTCACTCCTTTTCTTAAGCCACTTTTGAACCAGAGACAACGTCAGAAGCGCTTTACCTGGGCTAAGGACAAAAAATGCCGCATTGCTGCAGTAATTCATGGAAAGGAAGCCACGACAAAGTATCAAATGCTGTACACAATGTTAGACTGCTTTTCAGTAGTCCAACATTTCTGTGCTAAAAAGACCAATTAATAAAAAAAAAGATTAAGTAATATTAAAATTTTGAATTTGGGGTTTTCATTAGCTACAAGCCATAAATCATAAAGTAAAAAAAAATAATAATAATAATAATAAAACACTTCAAATATATCAGTCCGTTACGTATGTAATGTATGTACGAGTTTCACTTTTTTAATTGAATTACTGAAATAAATCCACTTGTATATCTCCTGTTACTTTTTCCTGGTCAACAGAACAGACACGTTTCAGATGAATTAATGAGTTTATCAGCACAACGTTCAGAGCAGAGGAACCATACTGGAATAAAAACCTATGGACAATGAGAATCGTGGGTAATATCTCCCATGAGTGGAAAACAAAATGAATTATTAACGATCTTCCTGATTAAATATTGCAGTTGTGTCATTTTGTTGTTGGTTGTTTTTTGCCCGTTGATTTATTAACATACGCATGATCGAAAATGCTATTAAAGAAAAAAAAAAATCATAAAACCTAATAAACGCATATAAATAAGATATTAGGCACCTGAGGGCACATTATTGAGGAACACATGAAATAAAATATACATTTTCATTTTTTTTTTTAAATATAAATTTTTTTTTACACTGTAAAACATTTTTTACATCTACAGCACAGTGCAAAAGTCTTGCTTCCCCTCCTCATTTCATCATATTCATCAATTTAAAAGATGGAGAACAAATATATCACTGTGACAACCTGCAAAAAAATTGTATGCCTAAGGATACAATTAAAAAAATGGATTTAAACAGTTTTTTAATACAATTAAAACGGCAGTGACCCTGTTTCCCCTCTCGTCTGTTACCACTAAGCGTTCAGCATCACCAGCCCGATTATCTGCACCTGTTTCTCTCTGGTTCTCTGGTCCTTAAGGTAGATTATGTTCGTAGGTCATTGTGTGGCTTGACAAACAAACAAAAGGTTGAAGCTGCTCATGTAACAAGGACTGGACTGCGAATGAGAGACGGGAAGTTCTCCAGACTTCCTAATTTCCTACCTTAAGGCATGAACTAGAGAGAAACAGGTGCAGGCCAGGGATTAGTGTCCTGCTGATACTGAATGCTGAGTGGTTGGAAAAGACGAGAGGGGAAACGAGGTCGTTGCGGAGATATCCAGTTTAAAATTTTTATCTTTAGGAATCATTTTTAGGCACAGGAAAAAAATGCAAGAAAGAAATGAGGGGAGAGGGGGTGTCAAAACTTTTGCACAGTACTGTACATAATTACAAACAAACAAGGCCATCTGCTTGTTAACACCTTCTTAGAGCTGTCAAGTTGACCAGATTGTAAAGGAGAACATAATTTCCCCGAAACTGCTTTCAAAGTTACAGCAAAAGCGAACACACTAAAAGGAGAGCACTACAATACACTACGCTCGACAGACAGACAGACAGATAGATGGAGTTCTTTATTCATCCCAAAGGGAAACTGTTATGTTACTGCAGCCAGTTCACGGATTATACATCAAGACACAGGCATGAGCTGGATGTGGATGTAGAATTGCTGGGACGTGTATGTAGTATGTGTGGTATGACAGTGTGGCATTTACTGTGTCTGTACTATACGAGTCGGGAAAGTTGTCATGTACTGTAGTAATAAAGTACAGTCAGGGTGTGTACTGATAACTTGCTTATTTGGTGCATCAAGTCATTCAGTAGATTTGTGATGCAGTCTGGTAGAGCTGTGAATCATCGCTGGACTGCCGATTTGATCCGATTCAATTATTAGGCATTACGTTTTTTTTTTTTGTTTTTTTTTTCAAATTAGATTCAGTAGCACTGAAATTTCCTCTCTGCTTCATCTTCGAGCAGCTACGTTTCTCACAGGGTTTTAACGTCTTAAAACTACTAAACGTATCTAATAAACATTGAAATGCAGTGTAACTTGTGTTGCTGATTGTTTAAATATCACGACTCGTATAAAATAATGATCTTTTATTCCCCCCCCCCCCCCCCCCGTGCCTGCACGCGGCGGTATCGCACTAACCGCACATTAAACTCAAAAAAAGAACAAGAGTAAGGGTCTTTGCAAAACACGAGAGTCAGTCAACGATGGAAGCTTTTTGTATTTTCTGCAAAAGCCGGCGTGTATATCCAATACGAGGGTGAGTCAAAAATGATCCGCACTCCGGTTATATTAAAACGTCTGTTCAAGGATACTTTCTCCCTGGTCACTTATGTGCAAGTGCGAACGTGTTACATCAGTTCATTTGAAACTGCGGTGGGAGCAAAAATGGACGCCACACCTCTGACTTGCACGAAAGAAGAGAAGCGTGCAGTGACTATTTATTTGAATTTTTTTGTGGCCTAAAGGTGAATCCGGTGCCGGAACAACTCACGCAAGAGTAGCAGTGCGCAATCCGAACAAACAGAAGAGCAAACTAAATTTGGAGCGATACTCTAAGAAGGTGAAAGTTTCTAAAGAGAATCGTTACTGGTGAGAAGACACGGAATCATCGCTATAAATCTGAGAGTAAAAATGGCAGAGAATGGAACAGAGACCGAACGAGAAAAATTTCCAAAGGTCAACCATCGATGCTTACAGTTTCCTGGGATTCTCAAGATCCAGCCTTGGAACATCATAAGGAAAAAAAGGTTCAATGATCAACAGTTCTCGTTACAGTGAGACATTTATTGAAGAACTGAAGCCTAAACTTTGGATTAAACGCAGAGGGGACTGCTGTCCAAGGGCGTCGTGATCTCGCATGACGATGCACGTCCGCACACTTGTGCCCACACTGTCGACACTCTGCAAAAATTAATGTTAAAGCATCCTCCCTACAGTCTTGATCTCGCTCCATCTCCTGTTTGGTTCCCTGAAAGCAGCCCTACGAGGACGAAGCGGTGCATTCCGGGTGCTCGCAGCTCAGCTCAATACATTTTATGAAAGCTTGTTGACAGACGGACGAAGTGTACTGAAAACCAAGGAGATTACTTATAAAATTTTTTTTTTAAATATAGACAAATGCATAATTTTTCCATTTTTTAAAGCAATTAAAAAACCCTACGGCCAGAGTGCGGCTCATTCCTGACAAAACCTCACGATTTAAAAATCGAAAAAAAAACAAACGTCCGTTTTAATCACACAGCTCTACAGTCTGGGAAAACTGAAAAAATTCAGACAAGTACAGACTTTTTCCAGAACCGCATCGATCTCAACCACGAGTAAAGAAAAGCTTATAAAGATTTATTTCCGGATGTTGTGCAGGAGAATGACGGACAATCTGACAGCCGGTATCTGATCACAAACCAAATTGATTTGGTTCGTGTCAGTTTCGCGACAGCACGTAGCTGTCACAATTTAATCAAAGCGCCGCGTTCACTGTGTGATGAAACCTTTAATCAGACTGTTTCGTAAATCTCATTCCTTATCCCACATGATCTCTGTGAGAAGCTAGATTAAAAATGAAAAAAAAAAAAAACATTTGGTAAAATATATTTATGATTATAATACCGTAAGGCCTCCTATGTTTCATCTGCAATCGGAAATAAAGACGGCATTCAAAGATTCTTAATTTCCGTGATTTTACGTGTCTCATATCGTTCACCATTCCTCTTCGTAACCCAAATGTGAATGCTGCGATTTCAATATATTACCAGCGCCATCAAGCTTTTTTTTAAGTTATGACGTCGCTCTGTATGTGTGTGTAGAGCTGAAATGAATGTGATGTGGGGTCGGGAGATGAGGGCGTGGCGCTGTACCGGAGTCGCTGTGTGCTCCCGTGTCCTGAGAACTGATGCTCTCGGGCAGGTTTTTGTCCCCGCTGTTGCTGCCCCGCAGCGTCATAGAGAGCTGCCGCTTGATCTTCCTCACGCGCTCCATCAGAGGGGGCAGGGGGGGCCGAGACGAGGAGGAGGAAGGGGCAGCCACTGTTCAGTCGCCCTGTCACAAACACACACAGATAGATGCAAAAACTGTTTATCATGATATTGAGATTATATCGTCCAGCCGTAGGACCAGCTTCAAGCATGTGAATGGAAAAAAAAACTCAAAAAATAAATAAAATCACTGACACCATTATAGTAATCACTGACACCATTATAGTAAGTCCTCGACTTACAAACACTTGAGTTACAAATTCCCGCAGATGGGATTTGAAGGCACTGTCTCACGAGAGTATAATGCGGAAACGAAACACCAAACCTGTGTGTTGCTTTACATTGTTTATTTGTGTCAAAGCTTTGACTTGTGGCGAAATGCGACCGGGTGTTTGGCACGATGAATGACCACCCGGCATTCCTCGAGGACCACCAAAAATGTTTTACATTTTCGGGCAAAACAATATAAAATCACTACGCCAAAACTGCAAAAAACATACTTAAGGCCACCGAGCAAAACCGGGTTGACTCCGTGTAGGTGAAATAGGGGTGCAAGAATCACTTTGTTGGACTTACAAACAAATCCGATTTATGAACATGCTGCCGGAACAGGACTCGTTTGTAAGTCGGGGACTTGCTGTATTTTTTATAAATATAATTTATAATTAGATCTGAAATTATAGATGTACATCTCTGATGTTTGACAGACGATATAAGCATGAACGAAAATCGGACAAATCTCTTAAGAATGTCAGACTTTACCTCAAACAAGTTGGAAAAACTACTGAAGTACTGTGTTGGAAAACAGACCGAATTTAGTTAAAATGAGACTGTAATTACACTCAGGGTACCACTTGTCCCACTTTTACACAGATGATATAAAATTACTGTTACCGTGGGAAAGTCACAACCGCTGAAAAAAGACGAACGATGCTCGAAAATGTTTGAATGCGTCTAGTCACGCTCAGCGCTGTCGTTTCCACCATATTGTGAAATAAGAACAGCTTGAACCTGGGGATGTTTGTTTTTGTGAATGCCACAAACGTAGCGGGGGTTTTATCGCGTTATTAACATTATATCGTTATGTCGTGCGGCCCTCTGAGATCTTCTCTCGAGGAGAAAACATCATGACGACCCTTTCGAATAGCGCTCTCGTTAGCGCGGCCTTGGGATGACAGATGACTGTGTGGGCGGACATGTTTGTTAGCTCTGGATCTTATCGAAAGTGACGGCGCCTCCTCTGTGAAGACGCCACGCTGAGACTCAGCGCCGGATTCGGCTTCCAGCTCTGAGCCGGGCGCGTAAACAGACACCGACTGCTCACTTCAGAGACGATCGGGCACCCGGGCTGCCGTCGTGTCATTTTTAGTTTTTACCCAGAATTCAGAGAATGATGGCTTGCTTGTTCAGGTTTTACAGGTGAGCAGAAGTCAGGCGCAGAAACACGGAACACATGCCGTTGAGAAACAGAAAACTACGTCCGCTCCCTAAGGTTCATCTTCATGATCGTGTAGAGCATTTTAAATATTAAGGAGCACGTCCTATAGATGGCAAGAATCTGTGATGCGTTTGTAAACCTTGGGCATGAAAATATACAAACGTTATACATATTCACCGTACATTATACAAACCCCATATCTCATACGCGCCTTGAGGCAAGGACTAGCCAGGCACAGATGTTTATCACGAACACACTCCAAGACTTTTACTGTAAATAACTTCCACTGCAGCCAAGAGCGACATTTTATAGTTTACACTTTATATACATGTACACAGAAGGCGAATGTAAAGCCAAACACCAGATTAGATTACATGGATCACTCTTGCTATAATGTAGACTAAATAAATATTGAAGAAACTTATCTGTCCTTGCTCTAA
This sequence comes from Clarias magur, assembly GCA_013621035.1. NCBI lineage: Eukaryota > Metazoa > Chordata > Actinopteri > Siluriformes > Clariidae > Clarias > Clarias magur. The sequence goes on along the minus strand of QNUK01000209.1, from coordinate 116,973 downwards.
GAAAACACGACGAACTTAAATATATGCAGTTACAGTTTGAATAGGACGCCATGCAACGAACCGTTAAACATGCTGGAAGTACATGGGGTGTTCAGGTCAAACCGGGACTTTTGATTGAAATAAAAAAAATCAAAAGAGTTAAAAACTACTCTGATTTCTCTATATAATCCCCTATATAATTACTATGTGCTTGGATATCATCAAGGTATAACGTTTCCTCAGTACGCCTGAGGCATGATCGTATTGCGCGTTTCATGTATGAAAACGGCTTGGAATAAGGTCAGGGCTGTAGAACTCCCAGTCGAGTTCCTGTGGTGTTTGTGAGAACTGTACACACAATCATTCACCGACACGTGCGTCTCTTGAGCGTCCCGAAAGTTGGCGACACGTTCTCTGTCTATTTTCAAAAATCAGTCACTGAATGTTCACGGGAACGACTGCAGTAGTCTCTGAGCCACTTCGGTCAAGATCATCGTTCACGGACGTACGGTCTCCTTTAAAGCGTTTGCACTGTTTAATTGTTTAGAGTCTCATCACCGTACTGTCCTTGAAGTCTTCCGGACACGTCCCACGACGTCCTTTTGAATGAAGGCCCTATTTTTTTATGCCTTCATTCCGAAATTTCAAATCGCAAGTCCCGGTTTGACTTGAACCTTGTATTTTTAGCCTGTGTGAATATTTTAGCCATGCAGTTTCCACAGTGCTAAACTGATCCCTAGTTCCTTCCCAGCCTCGCACCGGAGCTCCAGTTTAGGCTACATAAAATTTTTGGCAGCGCTCTTACACTTAATAAAAGGACTGATACAATGACACGTGTTGCAGCGCTGGGCTTTCAGCAACTGATCAGGAACCAGTGTGGCTATATAAAGAACAGAAACCGCGCACATGTGTTTGGAGTATGTGTTCGTACGGGTGGGGTGGGGTGTGTGGCTCTGGGGGTGGGGTGGATGGGGTATTGCTATAAAAACCTGGTCATTATGTACCTCGTAAAAATAAAATGAGTGATTCCAAAGCCCTGCAGATCCGACGCTGCGCGATAGATACTGCTGAAACAACTGGAAACTGAAAAAAATAAATAAATAATAAAAAGTTGTACGTGGAATGAAGACCTGGACGTAATTGTTTTGGCGTGGGGTTTTTTGAAGTCTCCGCGAAGCGGAAATGGTCTCGAGGGTGCCGCTAAAAATATTTCGCATAGTTGAGATGGTGAAAGCGAGGTTCGGCGGGCCTGTCGCTGAGGAATGCGCTGCTACGGAAAGCCAGGGCTGAACTGAAACCCAAGAAGCGAGAGGAGCGCACAGGAGCTTTGTGAACTCCGAGCACTTTGACTAAGAGCCAGTGATAATCAGTGCAATACGCTAGCTGTCGGTTCAAAAGATCTGAACCTCAATTAAAAACCGCTCTGATCTTCGGCGAGCCAAAAACAGATGCTCGGCTTCTGCTAAACAGATCATTGTGTCACGGAGATAACATACTTTTTAAAAAAAATTTTTTTTAAACAGTATGTGTTAATGACCTCACGTTACCTTTTAAGCACCTTTACACTATGGCACAAGTATTATTTTGAATGGTTTACATTTCACTATTAGCTGTGGCTCAATTTGGTTTTATTATATCATTAATTCATTCATATTTTTTATTTATTTCATTCTTGATTTAGTTTACTGAACTAGTGCCCTGTGATAGATGGCACTTCACCCAGGGTGTCCCCCACCTCCCAGTTCCCCGAATCCCCTGGCATAGCCTCCACGGCCCCTGTGACCCTACAGTGGATAAGTGGTACGGAAAACAGGTTGACGGATGCATGAAATGGATGCGTGGTGTAATGATAATGGTGAGCATTCCTCCCTTTAAGCATTAACCCCTTTTCATCAGTGTTCGTGGTATGACAGAGATCATCATGATTAACACCTTATATTGGGTTTTAAAAAAAGGCAAGGTGCTTTATTAATTCACCTAATTAAAACATTTTAGAATTCTCATTGCTTATACAAAAAACAAGATAAAATCGTAGTTGCAAGCAACGATGAGTGGGCTCAAGCACCCTGCGCCATTGACATTTGGGTGCACCAGAAAGATAATGGGCAATTCACAATTTGGAAACACCAATTAACCTAATCTGCATGCGTTAGAACTGTGGAAGGAAACCGGAAAGCTTGGCGGAAACCAACCAAGCATGATGAAAACATGAAGTGGGAAACCAAATCCTCCACATGAGGTGGAACTCGAACCCTCAACCCTGGCGGTGCCTTATGCTAATGCTAACAACCCTGGCGGTGCCTAATGCTGATCAACAACAACAACAGCGAACTGTGAGGAGGAGACATTCAATACATTTTGAGGAAAATAGAAGTAAAAGAAGTGTAGAATTATGTCGACAGTATGATTGCTTTGAACCATCTTCCAGAGATGGGACAAACTGTCTAATCTCACCACCACTTTTGTGCCTCCCGGTTTGAGAGCTTCACCAGCTCAAGTCCACTCTGTACTCATCTGCCAGAAACTGTCATGGTTTTAAGATAAATCCTTCAGAGAGTGTATCTCTCTTATATTGCAGTATCCAGCAGGGTAACAGAAGAAAGAAAGAGAGAGAGAGAGAGAGAGAATAAAAGACAGATAAGCTTGACCTCCGCACCGCAGCTCAAAGCCAAACATCGACTGATTTTGTGCTTTTCGCAGCTGACAAGTGTACAGAGATCGAGAGACAGACAAGAGCGATGAGGGTGAAACCCAGCAACAAAAACAAGAACTCGCGAGTCATCGGTGACCTGCTCTGTTTGTTCCTGCAGCACCTGGGTTAGAAAGCCTCCTCACTAACCTTCAGTTAAACCCGCGAGTTGAGGATAAGATGAATATGAAATTGAACACGTTTAATACTGATATCATGGTCAGAAGGGTGTCGTGTATTGCCAAGAATAATCATCATCATGGCTTACATCATTGAAACCTGAGGTTTCAATCAGGTTTCTAGCTAGTCAAGTTCGATTTGTATGATTACTTAGCAGTTGCTTAATAGACTAGTAGAGAGAGAGAGAGAAAAAAAAAAGGACAACCAAAAACAAGACAAAAAAATGATTCCTTATCCAACCTGTAAAGTAAGCTAATGACTGTGGATCAATATTTTAGAATAAGTACTGAAATACTGCAATGTAAGTGGTTTAAGCTTGAAATTAAAACCATGCAACCCGGCAGATGACGATTAAAAATAACCCAAGTATGGATAAATAAGGGTAACGCAAGTAGCAAAGTTAAAATTAAATCATGGACTGTACTGTACCTTTGTTCAGTTTTTATTCTAAGACACAATAGTACATTAAGCAGCTGACGGAGATATTGATCTCTGCCATTTTTGTTGACTAAATGATTCATAGTTCAAACGATGCACCAAAGGTTTAGGTGATCTTCGTTCATGCTTTCTTCCCAAACTAGGGAGAGACTTTTAACCCAATTCCGGTCATTTGAAATCTTTAAAAATTATATGTGTTTTCTCAGCTTGATGCAGTCCAATAGTGCGACCTTTTTAAAGCAGTGACTTTTTAAAAAAACTTTTTTTTTTTTTAAGTCCGGGCAGTGTGGTTATACTGTAAGGTAAGTAAATACAGTTACTTTGGTAGTGATGTATTTCGGGGATCTTTACCTTTGCTTGAGTAGTTTTATTAATGGATACTTATGACGTTTACTCCACTACATCCTCCACCAAATATCTAATACTTCCTACTTCACTACATTTGTGCATGGTGTTTTTTTACACAACCACAATTGTTTGTAGTATTTCAAGTGGGAATATCGGTAACTGCTGACTAGAATAGATAACTGCATGATTTGCCTTCCCTCAATAAAACAATCATGTAGCAGGTGTTAGGGACCCTGGTTCATTTCCAGAAACACTTGGTCCTAAAGTCCGCTGTTGCAGGCTCAAAAACCATGACCGAGTCTGCTGGAAAAGGTGGTCTTGAGCATGGTGCAGCGTACTCCGGCACGAATAGAATCAGATATACTGTAGACGCCAATCAAGTGGAACGTTGTTTATGAACGTGACGTCATCTGTCCATTTCCTACAGAATGTAGCATGCGCCAAATGTAGCATGCGCCAATCTCAATCTCTGACCTAAAACAGCCATAACTGATTAAGCAGGAAGGACACTAGAGCGTTTTTCTCTTGACATTTTTTTCCACAAAGCAAAGATTGACTTCCTTGTTGTGTTCTACTCTTTGTATATAATTGCAGTTCGCAAAAAAACAACCAGGCGCATACTGCTACCTGCTGTATTGGAGAGTGAAACTGCGCGGGTGTCCCAAAGAACAGAGAATAAAAATAAATTGAACGCTGGCCAGCAGGGGATTGGCAAAAGGGTGGCAATCGATTTTGGGCACGGCACAAATCACATCAGTGTGTGCCTAATGTGAAAACATTCTAAACTTGAAGGCGAGTACCTTTTTTACTTTTGTTTTTTTCTCAAGTAGAAATGTAAATGGGACATCTACTTTTACTCTATTTAATATTCTATGTAATATGTATGTAACTCTATGTAATATTCTCTAGTAGCACAGGATATCCTCAATTTTTTTTTACTCGAGTACAGGATTCGTGTACTTTGCCCGCCACTGATAAGCCGTGCTAGAAATGTAGGTACTCATAATGAACACGAAGAGCCCATACGTATTTACTCACCTAGTCACCGTGAAGCGTGAACAAGACCTGGTCCATAATGAAGTCATAAATCTGACTCTTAGCTTTATGATGCTCTATTATTTTTCCCCTCACGTTGTCAAATATGCAGGAGGCATGAAGTGGAGGAAAAACAGGGAGTCTGACCTTTAGACCTGCATCTGGCTCGGACGTCGGCTTTATACATCCAGCCTCGGATATTTAATCACTTATCGTGGCAGTAAAATGTTGAACGAGTCTCTAGCTCGTAAACCCAGTTGATCAGCGATAAGCACTCGGGTTACGGATGTAAGCCTGGATCTGTGAGCGTGATGATGAAAACAATGATAATGCGCATAGACAAACCTGGGAAAGATCGAACATCATGTCATTTTTAGTCGTCAGTGGAATGCACACTGGATGACATGTCAGGCCAATTGAACACCTGAGCAGACAATCCAGCTACCGCCAAACTTCAAATCTGATTCAGATACATACCGTACTTTCAACATGGACGGAATAAATCATAACGTAATGAGTGCGTAATGAGTACATGAGTAATTCTCATATACCACGATTAGTCTAATAATTCAAAAAGGCCACACCAAATCATTTAACAACATGGAACGTACATGTAGTGCTTCTCAATTAATTGGTTTAATGATATTGTTTTTGTTCCTATAGATTGATCGTAATTAATAGTTTAATTACATACGAATAAAAAAAATGCATTTTACATGAACAAATGTCTCCTACAGACAGACTGCACCGCTCACAAACACACCTCAAAGGGGGAAAAAAAAAAGAAGAAGAAGCAACAGGATAAACAGGCAGCACGTCACTAAGGGCATGGTTTGGGGCCAAGTTTTTACATAATACTTCAGGGAAGTAAAATAAATACAGGTTTTAAAAGTCAGACGAACAAGTTTATTTGAAATACAATCCCAAGCGGCAGTGTGCCCTTCACAATTACGTCATTTTTTCAACCTCGATGCGCTTGACAGATGAAGTGGGGAAACTGCACACGCTCGTGTTTGTACTATATATTGGTTGCAAAATGCCAAGTAGCTAACTCAGGTGATGGATGGATGGATGGATGTATATATGTATATTTATCACAAAAGTGCCCTTTATGGCTAAAAAAATCCCTAAATCCAGCTAAAATTAAAGTGACAGCTACCAGCGCGTGAGGGCGAAGGCTATCACAGGCTTAATCTGTGGCGCGTGACGCCATGCTCGCCACGAACTGCTGCTCACGCACCGCTGCTCACGCACCGCTAGGGAATGGGAATAAAAAGCTATCCGATTGCGCTTGTGGGCGCTTATGATTGGCTAGTTATACAATTTTTGTTATCCGTTATCACCCAGATGAGGATGGGTTCCCTGATGAGTCTGGTTCCTCTCAAGGTTTCTTCCTATTGCCATCTCAGGGAGTTTTTCCTTTCCACTGTCGCCATCACCCTTGGCTTGCTCATCAGGGACAATCTCATTATCTAGACACATTTTTCTTACACATATATGCTTTGAGACAATGACCATTGTTAGAAGCGCTATAGAAATAAAATTGAATTGAATTGAAATAGTGTCGCTATGACTGAAATAGCAAGTATTAAAAACCCTGTCACTCGGTACGTTCAGCATCCTGTGATTTACTGTCAGGGCTGCACTCATGGAATGAAAATTAAATCAACGCCTTCTGCCCAAACAGGATTTCGAATTCAATCGTGCTGTGGTACAACCTTGTTCGGGACACTTCATCAGAATATAGTCACATTTCCTCTTATTAGAGAAAGTATTTAATTCTAAAAGAAATCATGTGATCGTATTATATGCATGTGATTATAATATAAATGATTATTTCAGAACGAGTATCATGTATAAAGCGAACTAGTGAGGTGTAAAAGCTTTCTCCCTGGACCGGTCCTCCGTCTGACTCATCATTTCAAGCTCATTTACATCACACTGACTGAATCAGCACTCAGCGAAGCACATACATATTCATGCCCGATTCATTTTATTGTTGACTTAATCAGAAAGGTGACCAAAACCCAGACCGTGCGCCCAGAAAAGCCGCATTACGGATTGTTAACCAATTATCGCGTCTCTTTCACTAAATGGCTCAGGCGTGTTGAAGAGCGGAGTGAACGCTGCATTGTAAAAAGAAGCTACCAGCGACTGTGTGACAGCATCCTGACCTTTCTGCAGAGCGCCGTGGGTCTGAACATAAGGTGACATGCTGTTAGAAGCTTGACGCGGACATGCACAGCTCTGGCAGCTTCACGCTAGCAGCGCAGGTGTGATCGCGTTCTCTTTAGGGACTTTAACGACTTGAGCAACCTGTGCTCTTTAGCGTGTGCGCGAGTTTGACGGTGCAACCATAACCCTTCGTATTTTATGCGTAGAATTGTGTTCTTGATGTCGGCCGCACAAAGCAGAGGTGGTGCTGCAAAATACAAAGTCGATTTTTCTGTATGTATTCTATAATTGTTTTATAAGTTCATAGATTAACTGCAGGCTAGAATTTAACCAATTAAAAAAAAAAAGTTAGTAAGAATGTTTGTTCTGCATAACATTTCTCTGGAGCTCACATATCTATTTACTTATGCACCACAAGAGGGCGCACTTGTACTTTAGGCAGTTCACAGTATTTTTCACAATTTGCAATTTTTTTTCGACCCATCAAGTTAGTGCGTTTTAAAGTTAACTTCAAGATAAATGTTTTTTACGCAGCATTTTTACATAGCACTTTCACGGCAGCGCAGGAAAAAAAAAAAAAGAAGCATACAACATAAGACACTTTTAAGGGAATTTTTACAATTAAAATCATTATTTCCTTAATCAATCGCTTGAAATGCGCAAGAACTCAACCGGCTATCGACTTTAATCAATGTTTTGATCTTCCTATCAATAATACAAACCATAATGTCAAAACTACGGTCAGAGCTGTTGTTATCAGTTATCCTTTAGCAGTGTTATTAATTATCCTCACCTTCTGACCAATCAGATCTGAATTCAGTATGACCGCTAATAACGATCTTGGTCGAACCAATATCAAGCCTTTTACCTATCAGCCGAATCTTTACAGTGATCTGACATTTATACTGGAAACACCCCGGTTAGTTTACTGGAAATACCAGGGACTCTCAGCATGTTGTTGCCCAGAATGTGACTCATAGCAATGATGGGTACGAGAACGTCGACACGACCCACTTTAACAGCCTGGAAACACATCTGTGGGGAAAAAAATGTCAGGCCTGATCGGACATTCTGCCAAGAATTTGACATTTCAGGCTAACATTTAGCCGGAATCCTATACTCGGTTTCATGAGTTAAATGATGTCAGAGCTAAATAATAGAGATGGGGAAAATCTATTCAGTTCTGAGTCGTGATGCTTTTGTGTGGCGATTCACGCATCACCACACTGACTCCAAAATAATTTTTATTACATATTTTTAAATTTATAATATAGATAAACCAGTCGATCAGGCGGGTGATCAGAATTGGCTTGTTTTCAGTGTGATCTGCCATAGATATAAACGATTCTGTATCGCATATTATTGTATTGCACTCAAAAAAAATTATGCACAGGTTAAAATCCTCCAATCTGCCCATTTCTACAAACTCTGTGAGCAAACCAGTCTCAAACCCACAAACTTACACCAGCCTCGAAACAACGCGAGTGCAAATTAGCAGAAAATCACGTATTAGAAGGTCAGCATGCCCATGTTAGAAGCCGCGCGCAGCCATGTGCTAGCAGCCGCTCAACCCGTGTGCTCACTCAAGTTGCACTTAGAGAGTTCAGGGGCATTTGAGGAGATAAAACGTCATAGTTTCTTTATAATCCTACAGGTGGTACACTCTGAACTATTTGAAGTTAAACTCATGTAATAGAAGTAAGTTTGGTATTGTTTAAATTTTAAATTACTTAAATATAAACTTAAATATTAAGTGAGAAACCTAATGTTATAAGGAACGAGCTACATTTAATTAATCATTAATTTATTTTTTTTAAAAAGGTTTAAAATTGTAAAAATCTAATATTAAATTGCGATATATATAAATTTTTTTCCGAAACAAATAGACATCGTGATGATAGCATATCGAGATGTGACTGGCGATTCCAATCCCTTCTAAATAAGCAAGAATGCAGAAATCTGCAGTTCTGCTGTCCTAGCTAGCATATTCATTCATTTAGACAAAAAACTGTCAATCATATACAATGAGCTCACACAGGCATGTGAGAGGAAAAAACTTGAAATGTAAACATCCTCAGGGATTACAAAAACAGGCTTTACGTTCTACTTAAAAGCAAAACCAAATTTGAGGAACTGCAAAAAGATACAAAAAAAAAAAAACACTATAATAATAAATCAGGTTCTCTCTACGCTTCTTGCTTCAGGTATAAGACTAATCATACCTGCAGGCGTGATTTATGAGAAAAGCGCCCTCTGGGAGATTTACTTCAAAGCAGACACGAGACAATAGCTAAAGAAGAGATGTACAGGGTGGGCCATTTATATGGATACACCTTAATAAAATGGGAATGGTTGGTGATATACTAATGTGCCACAAACAGGACGTTAATATGTGAGGGGGCAAACTTTTCAAGATGGGTGGTGACCATGGTGGCCATTTGGAAGTCGGCCATCTTGGATCCAACTTTTGTTTTTTCAATAGGAAGAGGGTCATGTGACACATCAAACTTATTGGGAATTTCAAAACAAAAACAATGGTGTGCTTGGTTTTCACATAACTTTATTCTTTCATGAGTTATTTACAAGTTTGTCTTTGTTCACAGCCATTGACATGTCGAAGAGGTTAACACGTTATGAGCGGATCGAAATTGTGTTGATATCTGGTGAACGCAGTAACCGGGTCATTGCAGCAGATTTCAATGCAAGACACCCTACGAGACCACTCATCTCTCATGCTACAGTTAGCAAACTGCTTGCTAAGTTTCGTGAAACTGGTTCAGTGTTGGATTCGCCAAAATGTGGACGCATGAAAACTGTCACTAATGAACAAATATCAGTGGCTGTCCTAGCTTCATTCAGCAAGAGCCCACAGCGTAGCACTCGCCGCATCTCACTGGAGAGTGGCATTAGTCGAACATCCCTTCGGCGGATATTAGCTACTCACAAATGGCAGCCTTACAAACTCCAGCTACTGCAGCATCTCAACGAGGATGACCCAGATCGGCGCACATAATTTGCAGAATGGGCAAAACAAAAATTGGAACAGGACCCTCAGTTCACGCAGAAGATTTTGGTCAGTGATGAGGCAAACTTTTATGTGAATGGTGAAGTTAACAAACAAAACCACCGCTATTGGTCTGACACTAACCCACATTGGATAGATCCCCCCAAGACTGTTGGAACAAAAAAAGTGATGGTATGGTGTGGTATATGGGGTACAAAGATAGTGGGGCCATTCTTCATCAATGGAAACCTCAAGGCCACTGAATATTTGAAATTCCTACATGATGATGTGTTTCCCCTCTTTATGCACTGAAGCTGGCACGTTCCCGGAGTTTTTCCAGCAAGATGGTGCACCACCACATTATGGGTGTCAGGTCCGAGCATTCCTAGATGAACAGTTTCCTGACCAAAAAGTGGATTGTTCGTCGTGGGCCAGTTGAATGGCCCCCAAGGTCTCCCGATCTGACCCCCTTAGACTTTTATCTTTGGGGTCATCTGAATGCAATTGTCTATGGTGTGAAGATACGAGATGTGCAGCACCTTTAACTACGGATACTGGAAGCCTGTGCTGGCATTTCTCCTGCGGTGTTGCCATCAGTGTGTGAAGAGTGGGAGAAGAGGGTTGCATTGACAATCCATCACAATGGGCAGCACATTGAACACATTTTATAAGTAGTCAGAAACTTGTAAATAACTCATGAAAGAATAAAGTTACGTTAAAACCAAGCACACCATTGTTTTTCTTGTGAAATTCCCAATAAGTGTGATGTGTCACATGACCCTCTTCCTATTGAAAAAACAAAAGTTGGATCCAAGATGGCCGACTTCCAAATGGCCACCATGGTCACCACCCATCTTGAAAAGTTTGCCCCCTCACATATACTAATGTGCCACAAACAGGACGTTAATATCACCAACCATTCCCATTTTATTAAGTTGTATCCATATAAATGGCCCACACTGTACTTTAACACAGAGTGCCTGTTACTCCCCGTCGTCTTCGTGTTCTCATACAATTCAAACACAACTCAGCGGCAGAATCTTAAGCAGTCTCTTTTACGTTAATTAACATGCTGATATTAATCTTGTAATAAATCATTACGAGGGCCCTGAAATTTTTTTTTCTGTTTTATTAATTAAATTTTCTTTCAGCGATATATGATTATCTAAGATGATTCAGGGTGATCTACCTAGCAGAGCTTGCGGTGCATTAATCTCCTACTCCCCTTCACCGATCACGGAGAACACGTCAGATGCCATGTTGAGTCAGGAGCAGCCTTCGGGCCATGTACTGTATGCGCGAGTGAGTGAGCGAGCGAGCGTCTCTTCCAAGACCCAGTGACTTCAGCACTTCACCACGCATGAATGATTAAGGCTCGAATGAGATGCAGGGTTTAACCCGTTTAAACCGAGCTGCACTTCCCTGGTCCTGGGTTTTAAAGTACATGAGGCTCTTTTTTTTTTTGCAAATAAGGAATTGTGGTCGAACAAGCAGATCTTTATTACCCTTCACATATACCCGAGATATTCATAGGACAATGTCGTCTTTGGTGTCGTTTTACACGTTTACTTTCACTATGGACTTATTTCTTAGCTTGTGCTAGCAGATTTGCTTAAAATGCAAAAAAACGTTTAAGGTGACAATACTGCCAATGGACAGAATATGCATTTCATTTAGCCGAGTTAAAAAACAAAGCTTTTGTTTTCACCATGAAAGTGTCTGTGGCGTACAAAGTCAAAACATGACTTACTGACCTACTTGCACGCACCTGATATTGGCAGGTCGTCAAAAACAACATACCAGGTAATTTAAGTTATTTGCACACGCCTAGGGTTGTATGCATTGTTTCTCGCCTAGTCAGCTTTTGAACTCTTTAGCGATAAATCCCTCGCGCGGCAATTTACATCTGAAATTATTTTTATCAACTTTGTAGGAAGATGCCCTACTACATCCTTTGTAGTCCACTTTGCTTCGACTATCAGTTATGAAAAACCGTTTAGACATTGCAAAGTTTGATAAAGCACACCAAGGTTACATAACATAGTGGTATCATGTGGTACTGGAAGCTCTACTAAGCAGGGAGGCATTAAAGCAAAAATCTTCCTTCTTCCTAAAAATCACATGATGCATCTCTTTGTGAAGCTGCTCATGCGGTGTCATTCAGGAATGCGCGGTCTACCTTCTTCCTCATGCATTCACTCATGAACGCCCTGATTGGCCTGATTAAATGCTGTGATTGTCAGCGAAATCCCAGCCAGCCTGATAAACACAACTTCATCATGACACTTAAACTCGCAATATCCTTATAAAAATTTGAATGCATTTCAAAAGCTGTCATATATATATATTTTTTTAGGATGAGTTAATGAGTATGGCAGTAGTGAGACTGATGATAATATTAGTGATGCCTGTTAAAGAGGAGCGTTCTCCTTCAGGGGAGGAAACTGGAATTTTAAAAAGGTTGCATACACTGTGAAAAATATTTCAGAAAATGGAGAAAATGGTGACAAGGAAGAAAGTATTTGATAAACAAGCATTTAAACTGAAAGGAAGATGAGGGAGATGCAAATTATTGGATGCCAACTTCCATAAAAACGAGAACAAACGATCAAACAAAAAGCCTGTTAGAACAGGGGCTCACTGATCAGGGAAGGAAGCGTTTAAGGAAGACCGAGCTGAAAAATTGCCTTTAAAGGGCCAGGAAGATGAGGGAAGGTGAGACCTGCATGTATTCCAAATGACTAGATGCCAACCGCCATAAAACAAGAACCAAAAACAACATAATTGAACTGCTAAATATCGTCATTCATTCATTCATCTTCTATACCACTTATCGTGTTACAGGATCAGTGGGACCTGGAGTCTATCCCAGGAGACAAGGCAAGGTACACTCTGGACAGGGTGCCAATACATCACAGGGCTCACACACACACACACACACACACACACACACACACACACACTACGGACAATTTGTGAACACCAATTAACTTAATCTGCATGTCTTTGGACTGCGGGAGGAAACGGGAGAAACAGGAGGAAACCCACCAAACACGGGGAGAACATGCAAACTCCACGCACACAGACACAAGATGGGAATCAAACTCTCGACCCTGGAGATGCGAGGCCACAGGGCTAAACAGACGCCACCGTGCTGCCTAAATATGATTAATAAAAGTTCATTTGTGTTTGGGTGACCCTTTTCTTCACATGGACCATTTTAAAGATGGATTCAGAATATGAAGACGCTGTTGTTAGTCTTTTGACTGCTCCCGTCAAGGGGTCACCACAGCACACCATCCGACTTGCCAATGACTTGTCGCATGTTTTTTGGTCTTAAAAAACATGCGACATGGTCAACCCTCCCATTTTATTAACACTTATTTCATTGGGCAGACTTCCTTATCCAGAGCGAAACCATGCAACATTTTTATCTCAATATACATCGGAGTAGTTTAGACTTAATTGCCATGCTCAAGGGCCCAACAAGGACAACCAGGTGGTTCTGGGGTTTGAACCTGAGACCTTTCGATCAGTAGTCCACTGAGTTCTTAACAACTGAGCTAACGCTCTCCTCCTCTCCAGGCTTGGAACCGGCACCACATCCACCGGCTGGAGTTTGGGCATTGGGTAAAAATCGAAATTGGGCCTTCTGCATGGCGGGTGAGAAACCCGTCACTAAGATACAGATAGAAAAGTTACATTTAGGTATCGAAACATGCTCAAAAGATATGGAAGTATATTAATTAGCTAATATGCACATTGATCAACTTTTACGTTTATGTAAAGTGCGTTTAAGTCCCTGGTGGTCTAATGACTAAAAAAAAAAAAAAAAGTGTAAGTATCTATCCAGTCATGTAAACTTTAAAGCACTTTTTGTAAGTCGCTCTGGATAAGAGCATCTGCCAAATGCCTAAATGTAAGTGTAAATGACTAGTCAAGATTTGATTCCCAGGTAGCTGAGAGGGCTAGGGCACTGAGTTACTGATCGGAAAGTCACTGGTTCGAGTCTTTGAGGAAGGCCCAACCTTATCTGCTGCAGGGGTTAACCCTATCTGCTTCAGGGGCGCCGTAACGGCTGACCCTGCACTATGACCCCAGGTACGCTGGGACATGCTAAGAAAGAATTTCACTGTGCAGTAAAGTAGATGTGACACATAAACGCTTCATTTAGCATAACTTAAAAAAAAAATACAACTAAATAAATCACGTGACTGGGGGAGGGGGCAATTTGTCCTGTTTTTAAACAAAATAATTACAACATTCAGCCATTATAATGAATATTGATTCACTGAGATTGTTAATCCGTATACATTATAAATTGTAAAATAATAATAATAATAATAATTAAATACATAGTTCGTTTCCTCTTACCTGTCCTAGTTCTGTCACCTTCCTACGTCATCAGGAAGGAGTTTCCCCCTTAATTCGAATGCCACTTTCTCCACATATTACTCATTATACGAATTTATACGAAGTCTCAACCCCATAAAACCACACGTTTGTTGTCACATCTTGGTCTAATTATATCAGGATTAAACAGCAGCGTACAGTACGTGTTAGCATGATGCTAACGTCTCGCGCCGTCCTGAATTAATGCACAGGAATGCACGCGCTAATTAGAACCGTACGCAGTGACGTCAGCCTGCTATAAGATCACATGAAACACGTCAGTGTTTTTTTTAAGCGATCTAAAATATATATATATACTGTATGTAGTAAAAGAAATTGACTGTAAAGATGACGCTTGCTTGCTAGTTAGGTAGGGAGCTAGCTAGCTATAATCTTTGACATCAACACCAGTGGAGTTGCTAGCTTGGGTATTAAATCACCATGGTGATATCGCGTGCACGCGAACGGTTGAAAATGTTCACTAACGGATTTAGTTGTTTTGTTCACTAACGGATTTAGTTGTTTTGTACCTCGATATATATGATATATATATATATATATATATATATATATATATATATATACACACACACACACACACACATACACACACACATACACATAGATCACAGGCATGTCACACTATGGTATACACTAGTACAACATGCTTGTGTGTGTGTGTTTTTTTTTACCCGAGAGAGGACGTGAGATTCCCGTGTGTGTGTCCTTGCTGTAAATCCTAAAATCCCAAAGCCGCCGCCGTGCACTCCCAGTAGTCTTCAGCCATGGTTCTCTATCCGCTCTTGCCGCGCTGCAGCGCTCCTGTCCCGGCTGACGGCATCAGAAACTCCCCGTCACCCCCCCCAAAAAAAAACGTGTGTTCGCAGCAGCAGCTGTTCGCGTTCCCCCCCACTACCACCTCCTCCTCCTCCTCCTTCAGTCTCTGGCCAAATCCGGAGTGGGAAGGGAAGGGAGCAGTCAGGTTAGAGAGAGCTCTGCGAATAGATCCGGAGTCACACACACTCAAGATCGCTTATAAACCTGAGTACACTTCATCGAAATTACAAACTCACTCTTCGTGTGAGGACTTGTCTGTTTTACGCGAAGGGTATTAGAACGCAAAGTCTTCCCATCCCCCCTATAAAACTGCAAACGGCCCACAATGGTCTGGTCCAGATTCCATTCAATCAACTAGGACCGTACCATTCGGACCGAATCCTCAGGGGAGATCTCCTCGTATAAGTGGATTTACCCTAACTAACTCTGACCTGGAACATTTCCCATTTCTTTTTTGCCCCTCACACACTATTATCAATATAAAACTCTGAGATTTATGTGAATATATATTAAAGTATATGTTTTTAGATTTTTCATGGTTTCATTTACATGAAAAAAGCAGCCTTTAGAGACTTCCATTCATCCATCCATCTAGGACCTTCTGTAGTCCAACTAGGGACCGTGTAGGCCAATGGTGACCGTAGTATTTATTCTCATGTTTTACCATGATGGTAGGTCAACATTCACAAGCGCTTTCAAACACTACGGGCAATTTGGGAAAGACAATTAGCGTTAATCTGCATGTCTTTGGACTGTGGGAAGAAACTGGACCCTAAGCCTAACCCGAGGAAACCCACCAAGCACAGGGAGAACATGCTAACTCCATGCACACAGACAGAGAGGCCGGAATCGAAACAGACCTTGGATGTGCAAGGCAACAGTGCTAACCACTAAGCCAACAAAAACTACAATATTATATACATGCATACACACAAAAAACATATAAGGGTTTGATTCCCACCTTGGGCCTTAGTGCACAGAGTTTACATGTTCTCCCCGTGCTTGGTGGGTTTCCCCCTGGGTACGCCGGTTTTCTTCCACAGTCCAAACGCATGCAGATTGGGCTAACTGATGTCCCCGCAGTACTGTATGTGAATGAGCGTGTAGGTGTTTGTACAATATATGTATGCCCTGCAATGGATGTCCAGGGTGTCAATACACGCTCATCCACACACGGCAATCTAGGAACACCAGTCAATCTAATCTGCATGTCTTTGGACTGTGGGAGGAAACCAGAGTTACCGGAGGAAACAAAAATCATAATTTTATAATGTAAGTCATGTAAAGGAATTGGAAGTAATAGACGTGTAACAGACCTCTGAGGGAGATCAGAGGTGAAAGCTGGTTGGGGTGAAAGTTTTTTGGGGGGGTTGGGGCGGGGACCAGGCTTATTTCAAGCATGGCAGCTGCCACGCTGTGACAAACATGCAATGAGTTTAGGAAGTTAGGAAATAATTCAAGCTAATATTTCTAATAGGATGTAGTATGTAATATTTGGTCACTGAGGCTAATTAGAAATAAAACAAAGAGCTTGTCATATAAGTCATTCATATAAGTTGCATGATCATTTCTGATGCACTGTGTAGTGGTGATGTTAAAGAGTGCTAAAGTCCACAGTGCATGTGTGTAAGCATCTTTGAAAGCATCAGTATGTAGGCAGTTGTAGTGTGCATGTGTGTTTATACGTATGCACGTTTGTGTGTGTGTGTGTGTGTGTGTGTGTGTGTGTGTTTGTGTGTCTTAAACAGGCCAGTTGATCCTTTGAGTGAGTCACAGCTCTGGCATGCGTTACAACCCCCAGCAGCTCATGCTCGCCCGGATACACACTCATTGAGCCTGGAGCGCAATCCTTTGTGCACTTTATTGAGGGTTTTACGTTGTACTATCCTGCGTTGTGAGATGTAGAGACAAGAAAGCGAGCAAGAGCTGACAGTTCAGGTGATTGAGATTGATTGAGAGCCAAATTGCATGTATCATCATTTGCTGGAAGTATTACAAGAATATACATCTGCTCAGAATACTCGGTCTAGATTGACCTTGTTTCTGCGATATCTGCTGACACTGAACAGAATGCAGTAAAGAGTTTAGCTATGTAGCATAAATGTAGAGCTCCTGCGTCATTTTTGGGAATATCCACACAATCTCTGAGAAACGCACATTTGAATGAATGGGTATTTAGTATAGTGGGACAAAGCACGAGTGGCCTTAATTAAATGTAACACTAGCTGGAGGCACAGCAAGGCTCACACATGACCTATTTAATATTTATAATTCTAACGTGAAGGTTATGCGTGCTACCGAGGTTCAGTTCATGAAGAATTAACAAGCTGATCAAGAATGCTAGCTCAATATCGAGGACTCCCCTGGAGTGCTTGGAGGTGCTAAACAAACTGTAAAGATTTCTTGTTTTTTGGTAGACCCCCTTTGGTCTGCTCAGTGCTCCGCCTGTGTTCTGCTGACCGGCTTGAGCTCAGGGAACCCCTCAATGAAACACACAAGTCAGTGCTCAGTGAGACATTCAAAGTTTATTGTGGAAGACAGAAGTATATATACGCACACACACACACACACACACACACACACACGCACGCACCAAAAGGAGGGTACAGGAGTTATTACATCTGGCCTGGAATGGTTCTAAAAGATAACGTGGAGAAGAATAGGAGCTTTTGGGAGTTGTTCTTAGTTAAGAGCCTCCAACGTTTTCACGACCTGAACATAGATGAGACCAAGGGATGTATTTTCTGATAGCGCAGCGTGTCGAGGTCAAAGAAAGAAAAACATTCTGTTCTGTTCTCAGGCACAGAAAAATTAAATATTCTTACACAAACTGTTGAACATCATGGAGAACGCCCCTCCACAACCTGGCTGAACAGTAGAGCATTTCTAGCAAGAGGATACTTCAAGTCCGCTGTGTCAAAGAATGCTACAGGAAGTCTTTCCTGCAGACTGTAATTAGACTTTAGAATAACACTGCTCTGTCTCAGGAAAGGGATTTCAGTCTCTGACATCATTACTATAAATAGGGTCATTACGTATATACGAGGAGGAGGCAAAAACCATCCGCACTCCAGGTATATTGAAGCTTCTGTTTTATCAGCGCTTTCCATTCAACGCTACTGTCTCATGACGATGCGCGTTCGCTCTCACGTCTACCCTCACACACAAGTTTGTTTTAAGGTGTTTAAAGCATCCTCCCTACAGTCCTGATCTCACTCTATCAGACCTGGTCCCCTGAAAGCAGTCCCACGAGGATGAAGAGTCACTGATGAAGAAATTACGACAGCGGCGCATTTGGGCCTCACAGCTCAGCGTAAAGCATTTCTTTGAATGAGGGAATGTCGAAAAAGGCTTGATGGACAGATGGACAAAGAAGAAGAATTCAAATTAATTCAACAGCCAGAGTGCGGATCATTTTTTTTAATGACTCACCCTCGTACATTCTGTTCTGTTCTGTATTTATAGACCGTGCTGTTAAATCTGTTAAGATCCCAGCAATGCACTTTAATCTACAATCTACACTTTAATCTACAACCTCTTAGATTTTCTACCTGATTGCACTAACATGATCGCCTACATTTTTATTAATTACAACTTCCCCATACCTTGCTGGTGCAACTTACGTACATTTATTTAGGTATGTACAATCATCATGTACAGTACATTTATTATTATATATTTTGCCTTATTAGAGCATCTTAGGGGAGTTCTTAGGGAGCCTGTTCTCACGCAAATTCATTCAAAACGTTTTATTTGCAGGCTCTTTTCCCCACACCCTTTTGGACTTTTCGGGGTCTTAACATGCTCAAAAACTCATGAAACTTGTTGGAATCTGCTGCCATCAGGATGCCTGAGATTCTCGTGGCCCGGGGCCACCAGGGGTCCCCAGGCAAAATTTCGCTGCATAGCTCATACACACTTTTACGTGGGCACACGAAACTCTGTACACATTTAGAACTCATTGAGCCGAACAACATACACACTGCATGTCCTGGGCTAAACTCAACAGGAGGCCGGTTATTTTGGGTCATTCGCAAAAACGCACCCGATGGATTTTAAAATACTCCTCCTAGGGAAATGATACAATCTCTACAAAACCAGGACGATGTGTTCTAAAGACGGGTCAGCCGTGATAATGTCTTAAACGTACACCGAAAAATGATGAATAACTTTCTGTGTGGCCTTATATTGAGTGATATCATATTCAGTGAGACATTCAGTAACATCACGTTTAGGAACATCACAGTGTGACGCTTACTTTCCAGCATCTGCGGCCTATTGAACACACGTACACATCACACGCGCGCGCACACGCACACACACACACATGCACACGCATTCACAAACACACTCATACATCACACACATGCACACATACATTCACACACATTACAAATGAACACTCTCACACTTGCACTCACGCACATATACACAAACACACTCATACTCTTGTATATCATGCATCCCAAATTTGAACACTCACACATCTGTCTCACATGCCCACACGCAGAAATACACACACCCACACACATTTAATCACACACATACTAACACACCACACACACACACACAAACATGCACAAACACATTTACTCGTCTCTCACACACACACACACACACACACCTCTCCCTCACTCTCACACACACGCACGCACGCACGCACACACGCACACACACACACTAACGCACTCAACAAATATTAAGGGCCCAAACTGACGTTAGCCCTGTATGGTGTGTGACGTGTGCAGGTTGTGCAGTGCAACCGCGGTGGCGATGGCACAGGGTGCTTGGACCCGTCATCGCTGCTTGCAACTATATTTTCTTCTTCTTCTTCTTCTTTTTTTTTTAAATTCTTTTATCTTTGAAAGACCTTCCCATCAAGTTGGAATGAAGCCATTGTGCCTTTGAACACATTCTGTTATCACTTTATCCTGATCAGGGTCATGCTGGATCCCGAAACGATCCTGTAAGCTCAGTGCAGAACACATACAGGGTTTATTGAGTTTGATAAAATCGGTAAATATCGCTGCTTTATACTGTACAGTACCACAGCACTTGATCTTGATTTACCAGAAGATGTTCATTTGTTTCCTATAACAGCATATCTGAGGGCAGTTCCAGCTGCAAGAATTATTTCTTATACAGCTGTTCTTTTATGCCTAGTGAAGTTCTGTGTAAGGAGAAATGTAGTTCCATGCAACTGTGTATAAAAGGATTATTAAAAAGTATAATGTATGATACAATTTTCTTTAAGAAGTAAAAAAAAAAAAAAATAGATCATGGAAATATAAGAGGAATTTGGCTCATGCTGTGTGCTGTTATTGGAAAATAATCAGCTTAGTGGGAGTAAGAGTAAATCACCATGAGTACCGTTTGTTTTTCCTATAACAGCACGCACCAGAGTGCTGAGGTCTTGCTGTCACCCACATTTATGTGTGTGTGTGTGTGTGTGTGTGTGTGTGTGTGTGTGTGTGTGTGTGTGTGGAATTGATATGTTTTGCATTTGTTGTGGAAAAAATTGCCCAAGCTTATTTCCTCCGGAATCACCTGAGTGGGGGAGGTTCAGGTACTTCTGGGTGCCATGCATACAGGATGTGAATCTGTGTTCCTTGCAAAGGAACATGAAGAACATGAACATCTTTGTATGGACTGTTTGCAATGTGCAAACTTTGTGACTGGTCAGGACTTGTTAAAAAAGTTTCGGTGTCTTAATGTTATAAGCTGTTTTTTTTTTTTTTTACAATGAAGAATTAACACCAATAAATGTAGCACTGATAATTAAGTACATGATATTCATACACGACTCTGTGGGCATTGTTGGCTCAGCGATACAGGAGGTTTCTCCCGGGTTCAATTGCCACCCAATTGCCCGAACCCCAGCCACTGGATGCAGTGCTGGTCCCAAGCTCGGATAAAATGGAAGGCTTGTGTCGGGAAGAGTATCCTTGTGCCTAGTTCTATGCGGGTCAGATGGTCTGCTGTGGCGACCCCTCGATGGAAGCAGCTGAAAGAACAACACAACAACATACTGTATTAATACAAGAATCTAAGCCCAGGAATGCTTTCTCTTGTATTCAGGGGCCTGGAGCCTATCCCAGGGTACACCTTGGACGGGTTGCCAATCGATTGCACAAGAAATATCACACTCACAAACTATGGGCAATTTGGGAATGCCAGTTAGCCTAATCTGTATGTCTTGACATGGGAGAACATGCAAACTGCATGCACACATCTGTAGGAATCGAAACCCGGACTCTGGATGTGCGAGGCGACAGTGCTAACCACTACACCATCATGCCAGCCAGTTTACAGTGATTCTATTGCAAATTCTCTCTTTAGTTTGATTGTATTTTCTAACGTAAACGTTGCGTCCTATTTATCCGAGCAACTTTTATACTTTAAGTCTGGATGGTGATGGACGGTCATGGT
Organism: Clarias magur; assembly: GCA_013621035.1. Lineage (NCBI taxonomy): Eukaryota > Metazoa > Chordata > Actinopteri > Siluriformes > Clariidae > Clarias > Clarias magur. Next base: position 95,467 of record QNUK01000209.1, on the reverse strand, counting down.
GGCTCAAGTCTATTTTATTTCATAACTTACCTTCCAGTCTACAGTAAATGTATTTTCTCGCAAATAAAGTTGAGGAATGTGATTTGCACATTGTTCTGATTTGGACATTGCTCATTTTTCACACAAACGAGGGCTAACCGCATTCAGCTATAATTTATTTTGCAGAACTTATACGCTTAACATCTCAGACACTTTCATTTAAATGTGATTTTATTAGCAACATTGTACATATTGTCATTTTTTGGATATATTTGTATAATTTTCCCTTATTTCATATTTTATTTCTCTACTTGTTCAACCGTGAAATGTATAAAAGGTCTAAACGACCCTTACGCTGTAAACATGAAAAACCTCAAAGTATTCAGGTTACTCGGTTGCAGATTGGAAGGTCGGTGGTTCGAACCCCAGCACCGCCAAACTCCCACTGCTAAGCATTTACAGTAAGCAAGGCTCTTAAACCTCCCGGCTCCAGGAACCCTGTGTTCTGGGCTGAAAGGTCAATGTGACAAAGAATTGAATCTTAATCTCTTAAAATTATAAGCATTTATATCGAAACAGTATAAAAGTCCTCAGGCTGTAGATTTGAGGACAGGAACATGGCTGAGCTCCAGTGTTCAGTGCTTTCAGGCTTGCGACACTGCTACGGGTGGAAAGAGCAGGGTGAAAGGGAGACAAACACACAGAGATTAGCATGGAAAGCGAGAGGGGTGGACGGCGGCGTGATTGGCTGAGGAGGGGATTAAACCCCCCCTGTCTGGTTGGCCGAGGCTTATCCCTTTCCCTTATAGGATTCCTTTGTGTGCGCGCGCGGGTATGGACATGGGAGGGGGTATACAGTATGCTGTAGGTACATGTATGCACACCAACATATGCCGCCGTCTGTGTATGCATTGACCATGTGTATGGTATGCTATATACAGTCCATACTGTAGGGTGTATTCAGTGTGCCATATGCTTCAGTTAGACCTGTAGCTACACAAGTGCATTAAGAAAGTGTTCAGTGTTGAGCAGAAAGGCACTGGAGACGAGCAGGGACGTGACCTGTGCTTGTGGAAATCTCCAGGAGAAAGTAAGACCTTCTACTTGGCACTATTTAACATTTAACATTTCAGCAGAAATATGCATGTATGAGCATGTGTGTGTGTGTCTAAGCTACTGTATGATGGTGCATGAGTGGATGAGCATGTGGACTCATGTTTTTTGACAACTCCCTCCTCAAGACCACACTGCTGATCCGTTTTACAGCTTTTATGCAGTCGTCTGCTTTTGCCCACAGCTCCATCTGTGTGTGTGTGTGTGTGTGTGTGTGTGTGCGAATGCACAGGCGTGAGTGTGAATAGCGCCTTACTGCGGCCCGAAGGAGGCCCACGAGCTGAACAGCAGTGAGGAGTGAAATATTTATGTGACCCGGTGCACAGAATGCAGATCAGCCGACACGCCGTTTCTTGGCAGTTCTGCAGCTCGCCGAGACCTGCTCCATTAGTGCGTGTGTGTGTGTGTGTGTGCGTGTGCGTGTGTGCGAGGGAGGACGTTTTAACGAGTCCTCTGCCTGCCAGAGGCTTCTGCTCAGCCTAGAGACTAATTACGATATCTTTCACTAAACCTGCGATGGCTCTGAACGCCTGCCCGCTCTCGGCGCGACACGAGCCTCCGCTGGTGCTGCGATTCTGCATAAACCATAAGCCATTAAGCCTTTCAGACTGTTAAAGAAGCAGGCCGCACAGATACGGCTTATTCATTTTCTATAATTATAATCGAAATGTAGAGTTTTTTTTTTTTTTTGGATTTTTTTTTCCCAGATTTTCTCCCTAATTGAGTCGTGTCCAATTCCTCCCCGTCACTAGGGGTCTCCCACATTAAGGCTACTACTACCACTCAGCCGGGAGGGCCGAAGGCTATCACGTGTTTCCTCCGAACCACGTGACGCCAGCCGACCGCATCTTTTCGAACTGCTCGCTCGCGCACCGTTGGGGGCGGCGTAACACACTCGGAGGACAGCGCTATCCGCTCCCTCCGCTGCGCGAGCTCACAGACGCCCCTGACTGGCTGTAGAGCCGTGATTAATGTCGGAGCACTATGTACCTCTCATCCCTCCCCTCTGAGAGAGCTCGGCCAATCAGCTCTCTCTAGACCTCCGGCTGCGAGAGGTTACAGCACCACCCGGGATTCGAACTAGCGATCTCCGGATGATAGGCGAAATGTAGAGTTTTGTATTGATGCCCTCGTTCGGTATCTGTAGTAACAGCTGTTGTATGTACTGTAGGTGCTGCACACGTATACAGAATATAAAGCTAATATTAATCAGAGTGCTGTTAATTAACAAAGGAAACGTACAGTATACTTGTTTATACTGTATGCTGACGTTTTTTCCCACTACGAGATGCTTAGTGTACGTTTATTTTTATAGAGGCGGCCTCCAGATTCGGAACAGTCCATATGGTTTCCGCGCTCTTTTCATTTTTTCGGAATAACAGGTCGCATTTTTTTGTTGCGCTGTAAGCGTAAGAGATAACAGGAACTGACTTACTGGGCTGTATCTCGTGGACATTTCATGACATTAAACGGCCTATCACTCTCACTCGCTCATCATCTGTACCACTTTCAGCTGGGTTACACCCTGGACAGGGTGAGAATCCATCACAGGGTCCACACACATACAGTGCACACACTTATTCACACACACTACAGCCAATTTGGGAACGCCAATCAACCTAACCTGCATATCTTTGGACTGTGGGAGGAAACCCACCAAGCACGGGGAGGACATGCAAACTCCAGTCACACAGAGACGGGAATCGAACCGGGCCGGGAATCGAACCCGGACCCTGGAGGTGCAAGGCGACAGTGCTAACCATTACACCACCGTGCCGCCTTAATGGACTATGAAATGGGAAAAAAAAAAAAAAAATTATTAATACAAAGGGCGTTCAAATCAAACAGGGACTTGTGGTGAAAGTGATTGACATTTACGGAAGACGTAAAGCACAGTTCGGTGATGAGACTCTTAGCCGCAGTAAAGCACCTGAATGGTGAAAGCGTTTCAAAGAATGCTGTCCATACGTCCGTGAACGACAATCCCTGTCTAGATGCCTTGGAGTCCACTGCACATTCAACAAGACGCATCTGTCTTTGGAAACCGTACACACAATCACTCACCGACACCACTTGTATAGGAATTATTGCCACATCCCCTATACAGTTCTGACCTCGAGTCGCTCCAAGCCATTTCCATAGGTTTTGGTCCATTAAAGGAGTTCCTGGGAGGCCGGCGTACTGAGAAAACCTTCTAGCTTGATTGGTAACCAAGCACTAGTGAAACACTGTGATAAGTGCATTAGTGTAGCAGGGATATAGAAATATAGAGATATAAAGGGAGTTGTGTTATTCGGGCAAAAAAAGTCCTGCTTTGACTTTATGACACCCGTCATATACGTACAGCAAGAAGAGGAATAAAGCACCTGGGGACGTGCTGTTTTGAAAGATAATCTACCTCGTAAACAAGTTCCGTCATGAATCATTTCCGGAGTATTTGAATTTCCTTGTTTATCTTGAAGAAGCGGATCTGCTTGGTGTAAACGGTGCACTGAGTGGCACTGAAACACACCGTCATCTTTCCACTGAACCTTTTCAGTTTTCCTGGGAAACTCCAAATTACACAATAAACCCTTTGTCGCACTGTATATGTACTGTATGTCTAAACATTGTGCCAAACCTGTGAGCTGTCTGTTGTTTGCTATGGCACATGGAACATAACAGAGATATTACCTCCCACTTTATTTCACCATGATGTTACATCACATCACCATTGCTCCTTGGTACTGTAGAGGATTACAGAGAGCCGACCCGAAGTCGCATTGGTAGGAAGGTGGCAACAAGTACATGTAGTTCTAATTATTGAAATGTTTGTTTCAGCTGTTGTTTTAACTAAAATGCTTGAACTGTTTCAATACAGTACATACACTATTACTAACAATACTACTACTACTACTAATAATAATAAAAGAGGACTGTAACAAAAGCAATGCAAAAATTGGCACAGATCATTCAAATTGCACAAGTTGACAGCGTAACTCTTCCCCTATACAAAGGTACTACTCCACATAGTGTCCATCACAAAGCCAAGCCATGCATTCGGGCGACGCACCGTCACCGAACCCAACTCTCGAATCCTGTTTTATTTATTTATTTATTTATTTTCGTCACAGTTTGCTTTTTGTCGCAGTTGATGGTTTTCCACTTCACTACAGAATGTTTAAGGAGATGACACCACTCACAAGTGCAATGTGCACAGATGAAGACGTTTAAACCATCTGCTGGGGGACTATCGGCGGAGACAAAGAGGTTTCGGGAGTAGCGCAAATACGCGGCTTGTGATGCAGAATATGTTGCCTATGTTTGTATTGAGGAAAAGTTACTCTACCAACATGTACCGTGTGAATAACCTGTGTCAGTTAATAAAAAGGTTTTGTGCTACTTTTGGTATAGCCCTAACAATAATAATAATAATAATAATAATAATAATGCACAGTTATGTACTGAGAAGAGTTTCTTTAAGTACTGGAAAAAAAACAGAAAAAAAAATTAAAAAAATAACAGAAGGGGCCATTATATATGATAATGATAAAATAATCCATACTATTATGATAAAATTAATAACTGCATGATGCTTTCCTTTGCTGAATCACCGGGACTTGCATCTGATTTACATTTCAGAGGTACAGGTCTGATTATAAGGCATGGATAGGAGACATTTCTCACTCACTCACTCATCGTCTGTACCGCTTAATCCTGTATTCAGGGTCACGGGGGCCTGGAGCCTATCCCAGGGGACTTAGGGCACAAGGCTGGGGTACATCCTGGACAGGGTGCCAATCCATTGCTGGGCACAAACACACACATACACTCACTCACACACTATGGGCAATTTGGGAACGCCAACCTACATGTCTTTGGACTGTGGGAGGAAACCGGAGAACCCGGAGGAAACCCACAAAGCACGGGGAGAACATGCAAACTCCATGCACACAGAGACGGGAACCGAACCTGGACCCTGGCGGTTCAAGGCGACAGTGCTAAGCACTACACCACCGTGCCGCCTAGAGACATTTCTTTTCAAGAATATTTTTAGTGTTTCTTTTAAAGCTGAAAATGAACATGAACCACAAATGAACATGTAGCGTGTGCTTCAAGTACATCTGAATCACAGGACATACTGTATCTGTGGAGGAGAGGCACACTTGTACAATCCTAATTTGTTAACACACACCCACCCACCCACACACACACACACACACACACACACACACACACACACGTATACCACCCCCACGCCTTTCATCCCCACATCTAAGCCAGTCTTACATGTGTAAGAAATGGTTTCTAAACATGTACTGTACAAGACTGGACACCGGGCCAACTTAGAAAAGGGGAAAAAAACATTGAAAGAGAGAAAGAAAGAAACGAGATGAAACAAGGTGCTGCAGATCTGTTTTTTTTTTTTTATGTAAACAAAGAGAGGAAAAAACAGACATAGGAAAAAAGATGAAGAAGAGAAAAAAAAAACTGTACACAGTTGAAAACAAAATAAAAAATCAAACATAAAGGAAGAGGAATAAGAGAAATGTGAGCTAAATTCCGAGTTTCACACTCAATACAGTATTAAAGGCGATGTGGTCTGGTTTAAAGTGGCCGACTGCGTTCACGTTTCTCAACGGGACACTCAACATTTTAATATAATAGGCTTTATGGTAGTCCGTTTATTATTATTATTATTATTATTATTATTATTAATAATAATAATAATATAGCACAATGGTTTAATGGCTAGCAATGTCGCCTTGCACCTCCAGGTCCTGGGTTCAATTCCCCCTGTCCGCTCTGTGTGCGTGAAGTTTGCATGTTCACTCCGTGCTTGGGGGGTTTCCTTCGGGTCCTCTGGTTCCTAGTTGGACTACAGAGGTTCCTGGATAATCGGATGAAATAATAATATTGACACCAACAACAATAATAATAATAATAATAATAATAATAATAATAATTGTTTAAAAAAAAAAGATTTGTCTGTAAATTGGGCATAATTATCAATCAATCAGTTGAAGGCCTTGGACGTAAAATACGCTCTCGGATATCAGAAATGCCATATATAACTCAGTTGTCAGTAATCATCTGTTTGTAAAGCTGATTAGCTTCTGGTGACATCAGTGTGAAGAGGCAGATGGTAACTTTGCACCACTGCGTCCAGCAGTCACTGAAAAAGCACCAGCCGTCTCCTTATCTCACGCTTCTCTCTGGAAGCTGAAAGTGTGTCAAAGCCTCAATCTCTCTTTTTTATTTTCTTCCCCCACTTTTGCTGACACACAGTTCCTCAATCTTATTTATTCATTTGATATGAACTGCATTTATTTGCACGTGCGTGACTCAGACAAAAAGGGACACGACTATTATAAACCCGTCCTGTAGCTTGTACAGAACGTCTGTTCTTTGCTCTGCTACAACACCTTCCTTAGCTATTTATTGCAAATGATTACTAATGTGGACTTTTCTGGTTGGGTAATCGTATCTTAGGATCAAAGATCACCTGACCAAAGACCCAAAAGAACAAGCAGGGTTTAGGTTTATTCACTTAACACTAATGCTCCTGCTAACACATAAGTCTAACGTGAAATCGTCGGTAAGTGATCGCGGATCATTTGTCATTTTTGACTTTTGATTTTATGATATGTTTTATGTTGTCTATAATCTTTCTTGTCTGTTTTCTTGTACCTTTTTTTAATCTGTAAATTTGTAGATATCATCACAAAATTAGAACTTTTTCACAATTTTTCCTTTATTGTAGTGAAACCTTTCTATCTCATTTCACTGCATCTCATTATGGTTGTGAACGTGACAAATAAAATGAGAATTTTAGAAATAGATTCAATTATATCAAAGAGCTAAAAACCAGCCTGCATCTTGAGGCACTACATTTATTTTGAACGCAATGTTAATGGTTTAGATGACACATATTCGCTATTTTTGTAAAAGTTTTACATGTATAAATGGAAGGCCTGAGCCAAATACTGTTCCTAATACTGAGTCCTAAAACATGGCCAGAGAAAAAGAAAGACTCCGCAGACGTGAGATCCTGGTCATTCAGTACATTCAGGTCGTCAGCTGACTTCATTTTATTGCCTCATAACGTTGCTGATCCTAGACCTGTCCAACTGAAGTAACCCCAGATGGGCATGTACAGTACAGTGGGCACTATGCGTGTTGGGTGCGTCGCTTCATGCGCTTCGCTTCTTACCCTCACACGCCCATCACTCTGTGCAAATAGAGTCAATCTGGACTCATCAGACCACATCACCTTGCGCCATAGCTCCAAAGTCCAATCATTATCCAATCTTTAATCTAACGAATTCAACCTGATGAGTGATTTCCTTACAGACGCTCAGCTGTTTAATCCCAATCCTGTGAGTTCTCATCACATTGTGTGTTCCCTATTAAACATAGCTATTATTCGAACTATAGCGGATAGCGCTGTCCTCCGAGTGTGTTACGCCGCCCCCAACGGTGCGCGAGCGAGCAGTTCGAAAAGATGCGGTCGGCTGGCGTCACGTGGTTCGGAGGAAACACGTGATAGTCTTCGGCCCTCCCGGCTGAGTGGTAGTAGTAGCCTTAATGTGGGAGCCCCCTAGTGGCGGGGAGGAATTGGACACGACTAAATTAGGGAGAAAATCGGGGAAAAAAAAAAAAAAAAAACGGGAGCAAAAACGGGGTCATACACAATAAGACAATCACGAGAATCGAGGCTTGGTAACGTCCGGAAAACTCACAAGAGCGTATACTTCGCAAAGTCCTTCTGTTGCTGAGTCCTATTTAAGCATCAGGTTAATCGGTAGCAGGTGTTCTAGAATTCAGGTGACCTGGAACGAGACTGTTGGGAATTGTAGTTTGTTTCCGCCCTGATTGTAGGCGGATGTGGTTTCACTTGCTCTGCAGCTTTGGCTGGTCTGACAGTATCCAGGGTCATGGGGGGCTTGGAGCATATCCCAGGAGACACAAGGTGGGGTACATCATGGACAGGGTGCCAATCCATCGCAGGGCACACACACACACACACACACACACACACACACACACTACGGCCAATTTGGAAACACCAATTAACCTAACCTACATGTCTTTGGACTGTGGGAGGAAACCGGAGGAACCCCACCAAACACGTAGAAAACGTGCAAATGCCATGGGAATCGAACCCGGACCCTGGAGGTGCAAGGTGACAGATAAAGCAAAATACATAAATAAATAAATAAAACTGTAGGTCTTATTTATTTGCACAAGTTGACAAGTTTACTTAAGCAATTAAAAAAACAAACAAACAAACAAAAAAAACGGGTTCGGTTTGTGTATCACATCCGACGATGTTTATACAAGCATGTTCATGTCAATTATTTATCAGAAGCCAGCTGATCAGACCTAGCCACAGGGCAAGAGACATTGGCTGCTTTTGTGCCCTCTCTGGTCTGATTATCAGACTTGATGACTGATGGCGTGTTGAAAAAAATGCTGACGATGAAAACAAAGACGTACAGTACGTGTTTCCTGGATCTACATGGATCTAGTCAGAAGCGGTGATGTGAAGGGAAACAACCTATCCTCTTCAAATTGCCTTCATTATACCCGTAGCCGTAAACTAATGATTAATCATGAAGAATTAAAGGATGTGACAGAGATTCTATACAAAGCCGTGCAGCTATGGAACAGCCTTCAGGACTCAGACACACCTCCTATCTTTAAGTTTGGTTTCTGCTAATTAGCTTGTCCCTTAGGTACAGGATGGCTTCCTGGGTAGAGAGTGTTTTGGTAAATGTTGTCCCTGTTGACCTCATGGTTTATTGATGCTGGGGATTGAGTGTGATCAGTCAAATATTTACCCATACTGTATTGTTTCTTTCTTTCTGTCTTTCTTTCTTGATCTCGTATTCCCTGCTCTCTCAGCCTCTTCCATTCTCTCTCTTATTTCCTCTCCCGTCTCTCTCAGAATGGCGTGCTGCCTGCTGACGGCGGGTGCCGTTTCCGCGGCTCTCCTTTTCATCCTCTTTTATTGGGTCGCGCCAGCCGTGCAGCGCAGTGGCACGTGGATATTAATGTGGCATGACTTCATAACCGAGCGACTGCACGACACGCTCACCAGCTCCACACGCCCCCAGGTGACACGTTTTCATTATGACCTTTGTGCAGATTGTGACAATTCAGAAAATAGATGGTAGACCGTATCATTAGATGATTAGATCAGGTTCAGGGTTTTTTTCTACACTGGTTTGATTAGTTAGTCAGAAAAACTCTGACTACAGTACATGGGCGCGTCGTGTTTTAACTGCTGATGATTATAAATAACGTATTTTTTATTCAATGTGTTGAAGGACATGGAGAGTTTAAAATCCAGCGGTGCCTGACCCTGATACACCAAACTTCAAGATTTATGTACTCTTACAGTATATTCACCAAGCGTCACACTGTTACACTCTACAATACACCGTAAAACACACTTTATTGCCTGTGTTTTTCATATTATCCATATAGATTTGATCATATCTCTACTATTATATATACATAGCAAAATCTCTTCTAAACAGTAGTTACTGCACAGATTCACTGTATAGGCATGTCTACATTGCATTAACTGTATATATAAATGAATCTTCTTATTTAATCTGCACCTTATATGTTGCCCAATGCCAATATTGCACAAGTGAATATACACTACTATTAGTACTTCTGGTAGATGCTTAACAACATTTTGTTACTAAGCAGTGCAATGACAATACTCTATCTATCTATCTATCTATCTATTTATCTATCTATCTATATGTCTATCTATCTATCTTTCTATCTATCTATCTATCTATCTATCTATCTATCTATCTATCTATCTATCTATCTTTCTCTATCTATCTATCTATCTATCTATCTATCTATCTATCTATATATCTATCTATCTATCTATCTATCTATCTTTCTATCTATCTATCTTTCTATCTATCTATCTATCTATCTATCTATCTATCTATCTATCTATCTATCTATCTATATATGTATCTATCTATCTATCTATCTATCTTATCATCTATATTCTATCTATCTTATCTATCTAATCTATCATTATCTATGATATCATTATCTATCTATCTATTCTATCTATCTATCTATCTATCTATCTATCTATCTATCTCATATTATCTATATATCCATCTATCATCTATCTATCTATCTATCTATCATCTATGATATATATATATCAGTATCTATTTATCTTCCATCTATATGTCTATCTATATCATCTATCTATCTATATCTATCTTCTATCATCTCATCTTCTATCTATCATCTATCTTTCTATCATCTATCTATCTATCTATCTATCTATTCATCTATATCTTCTATCTATTCTACATATCTATATATTATAATATCTATCTATCTATA
>QNUK01000209.1:57500-80000 GCA_013621035.1 Clarias magur | reverse complement strand
GTTGGGACAGTTGAGGTCCTGGGTATTTAGAGCCTAGACTGTGATTGAACAAGGCCTTTGGAGAGAGCTTGACAGGCGTCCTCAAAGATGAGAGGTGATGAAGTGAAACTAGAAGCTACTGTAGGGTGTGGAGCTAACACAATGCCATTGAAGCTAGGGTGTGCAGCACACGTGTAGCCGAGGCAAGCATGACAAACTAAACAAGCTGTGGTGTGCTTATAGCCTAGAGGCAAGAAGAGCACAATGTCCTCATGGCCAGCCAGTGGTGTAGGAAAAATGTCCATGGTGCCAAAGGGTGTACTAGGATTAGAAGGGCATTGTTCTTGCATAACATGGCATAACTCGGGGTCATCATCTTTTGACATGGTTAATGTAGCAGAACTCGTTCTTGCGACAAGGTGTAAATCTAGATCAACAGAGCGTAACTCTTGACGAATAGGTGTGGGAGTCATCTCTGCCGATCTCATCCTGGAGCTCTGTACAGGAAACCACCCTGTATCGACTTCACGTTTAAGCTCTGTGCTGTCAAATTCACCCTGGAGCTCTGTGTAGGGAGCCACCGTATCGACTTCAGCCTGCAGGGCTTCTTCTCCTGGCTTCGGGCATTTCATGATAAAACCTTCCATGGGAAACTCAGTGCCGTCATACAGAGCCAGCATCAGCCGCTCGTTACTCTGGGGAAACCATGTAGTTCCAAACTCTTGGCTAAGCGTCATGCGTATCCTCCCGCTCGCCTGCTGCATCCTCATGTCGGTTGGGTATTCTGCCAGGTAGTCAAGGAGCTGAGGATGTATTCTTATGTGTACTTTAATTTACAAACTGGGAGAACATGCAAACTCCATGCACACAGAGCCCGAGGCGGGAATCGAACCAGATCTTTGTGGTAGGAGTCTCCATTGTACGTGTTCTGTTCCAGTCATAAATAAAGCTGTTTTTTTTTTTCGATGCTGGATAGTGTTTTGGATGGAGTGCCTTTGAAGTTTCTTTTTGTCTTATTACTGTAAAAAGATAAGGGTAAAAATGAAGGTAAAGGAGGGACGGCAGTTTTTATTATGATTATTATATGATTATAATGTTATAAGGTAGTAATAACAAGAACTTATTTTGTAGAGGATTCACTACGTTCAATAACATGCAATTATAGAGAAATAATCAATATCCCTCTGGCCTCCGAGTGGCGCAGTGGGTAAAGCGCTCGCCCTATCATCCGGAGATCGCTAGTTCGAATCCCGGGTGGTGCTGTAACCTCTCGCAGCCGGAGGTCTAGAGAGAGCTGATTGGCCGAGCTCTCTCAGAGGGGAGGGATGAGAGGTACTTAGTGCTCCCACATTAATCACGGCTCTACAGCCAGTCAGGGGCGTCTGTGAGCTCGCGCAAGCGGAAGGAGCGGATAGCGCTGTCCTCCGAGTGTGTTACGCCGCCCCCAACGGTGCGCGAGCGAGCAGTTCGAAAAGATGCGGTCGGCTGGCGTCACGTGGTTCGGAGGAAACACGTGATAGCCTTCGGCCCTGAGTGGTAGTAGTAGCCTTAATGTGGGAGCCCCCTAGTGGCGGGGAGGAATTGGACGCGACTAAATTAGGGAGAAAATCGGGGAAAAATCAAAAAAAAAAAAGAAATAATATTATTGATAAAGAAAACACAGTATCGAGGGCCTCCGAGTGGCTCAGTGTTTAAAGCGCTCGCCCTTTCATCCGGAGATCGCTAATTCGAATCCCGGGTGGTGCTGTAACCTCTCGCAGCCGGATGCGGTCGGCTGGCGTCACGTGGTTCGGAGGAAACATGTGATAGTCTTCGGCCCTCCCAGCCTGGTAGTAGTAGCCTTAATGTGGAGCCCCCTAGTGACGGGGAGGAATTGGACACGACTAAATTAGGGAGAAAATCGGGAAAAAAAAAAAAAATACAGTATCTGTTATCTTCCTGCTTAAAGCTCACCGCAAAGCGTTTTATTCCCTACATAAAGCACGGTTGCATTCGGAGTTAGGAATGTGTGTAATAATTCCTCGTCGCCATCTGGCGTGTTTTATGATCACCAGTAGAGACTTGAAAAAGTTTTAATTGGCCAGCCAGCTTAACAAGATTTAAATTATGATTGAAATGTCGGATGGACCTTAGCATATAAAATAAAATGGCAGAGATTTTCTTGCTGCAGTATGTATGTATTTATTAATTTATTTATTTATCTATCTATCTATTTATTTATTTATTTTTGCAGGTGACTCTGGTAGAGGGCTCGTCAGCTGATCTGATCCCACAAATAAAGGAGCGCTTCGGCATCACTACCTTTGACTTCATCTTCCTTGACCACTGGAAGGACCGGTACCTCCCTGACATTAAGCTGCTTGAGGTGAGAGACACACTGTACAGTGCTCATTTGTTCATATTAAATCGACTGAAATGATGCAGATGAAAAATGAAAGAAATAGGAACAGCTGTGACAGGCTGCAAAGGCTGAAGAGACAATTTAAAAGCTGCGTTTACTGTAATAACCTCAGCAGTGACCTCATTTCTCCTCTCGTCTGTTTCAACCGCTCAGCATTCAGCATCACCAGTGCACTCAATCTACTAATATTAACCAGCCTGATCATCTGATTCTCACTGGCTCATGACTTACGTGCAGTATGTGAAATGTTTCCTTAATGCTTGAATGATGCACACGTCACTGTGTTGTTTAACAAACAAAACATGCATCGGAAACTGGTCCGGTTCAGGGACTGGACTGAAAATGAGAGACAAGAACGTGCCAAAAATAAGAGCCAACAAAATTCTTCAGGACGCCTGGAGTGCTTTTCTTCAAGGCTACATTAAAAATGCACAAAAGTCTGTCTCTTTGGAATAAAAAAAAAAAAAAAAAAAATGACAGGCTGTAAAATAGAGGGCTGTCTTATTTAATAAGCACTGTATTAAAGCATACACCATGGTCTCTAGACATTCCACGTTTTGCTCTAATCCTCACCCTGATTTAAATCCGACAAAATAATTGGGCCTCATGGTGTTTGTTGCAATTATATATAATGTATTCAAGTATTTCTCTAAGCCTGGTGAGGTGGTGTAGTGGTTATCACTGTTGCCGTGCACCTCCAGGGTCCGGGTTTGATTCCCGCCTTGGGGTCTTTATGCAATCTGGTGTGTTTGCATGTTCTCCCCGTGCTTGGTGGGTTTCCTCCGGGTACTTTGGTTTCCTCCCACAGTCCAAAGACATGCAGTTTTACGTTCCCAAATTGCCCACTGTCAGGGTGTACCTCGCCTCGTGCCCTAAGTCTCCCGGGATAGGCTCCAGGTACGACCCTTTATACAGGATAAAGCGGTGAGTGGGTGAGTGAGTGAGTGAGAACAATAATTTGACCTGATCATTCTTTTATAGTTAAAATTTTCCCCCCAGATTTTCTCCCTAATTTAGTCGCGTCCAATTCCTCCCCATCACTAGGGGGCTCCACATTAAGGCTACTACTACCACTCAGTCGGGAGGGCCGAAGACTATCATGTGTTTCCTCCGAACCACGCGACACCAGCCGAACTGCTCACTCACGCACCGTTGGAGGACAGCGCTATCCGCTCCTTCGGCTTGCGTGAGCTCACAGACGCCGCTGATTGGCCGTGGAGCCGTGATTAATGTGGGAGCACTAAGTACCTTTCATCCTTCCCCTCTGAGAGAGCTCGGAAAGGGCCTCCGGCTGCGAGAGGTTATGGCATCACACGGGAATCGAACCCGCGATCTCCAGATGATCCTTTACTTCACTGCGCCACTCGGAGGCGACCTGACCATTCGAATTGCAATTTCGAAACACTTCAAAAGGTTATACAGTTCAGTCCTGACCACCTGGATCAGGACAGTGCGAATGTAATAATGCAACAAAGAAGATTTTAAATAAAGAGCACATTTTATATATAATACAACGGCCACTTAAGGAGCATTTTGCACCATTAACTCCAGACACTGGCAATTTTCAGTGATTTATGTACAGTAGTTGTACAGTATACCTCGTTTACGGAGGAAAATGCAACCCTGGAGGATATACAGTACAGTACAGTACATATCAGGAGCTTACTGTACCTACTTCCCTCAGACTGAAGACGCCACGCGGATGAGCAGTGAAACACTTCGACCTAATAAGGAAGAAAAGACTCAGCTTCCAGATATACGCTTAATAGCAAAGGCATCAAGGATCAAGTACATTATATTCATATAACAGCGTTTCCACAAGCCTTGAGTTCTTTTTACGGCATTGCAGCTTACTGAACTTATTGAACTGTGTAATGAACTTGATGGTTCTTTGGAACGTCCATAGAACGAAACGGTCCTTTTATAACTTGAGTCATTCCCTCACCGGGAAAAGACCTGATTAATGACCGCTATGATTATTTAAGCTCTGTTTAGACTTTGTAATCTGACTGCTGGCCCTGGAGACTCCTTGCAAAAATGAATGAATAAAATAAACTTTGATAAAAGAAAAAAAAAATTTTTTTTTAAAAAGATGTTCCCATGTTATTAAAGAACCAAGTCTGGGACTATAAACCAGAGACTTGTCTTGCGGACTGTTAGAGCTGCTGTTATGAACGAAGGAGCAAAAAAATGAGTAAAGCAGGACTGCAAAGCTGCAGCGCTGAAATGTTTTTCTGCATCATTCCAGGAGTGCGGTTTGCTCAGGAAGGGCTCTGTGCTGCTGGCAGACAACGTGATTTGTCCTGGAACGCCGGAGTACCTGGAGTACGTGCGGAAAAGCCCTCGCTACGAGAGCAGGTACTATCCTTCCCACCTGGAGTACACCAAGGTGGAGGACGGACTGGAAAAGTCGATCTTCTTGGGATAAAAGCTGTTTCCAACAACAACAACAACAACAACAACAATGATCTGTAATTAATTACCATCCTGGTGTACTGGGGAATTGGCTGCTTATTACAAAAAAATGTTAATCAGCGTTTGATCTTAATATTTACTAAAATAAAACTGCATTAATTTCTAGGAGTGTGTGCAGGAAATAGTATCATACACTCACTTCTTCTGCAAAGTTGACGGTTCAGGACTATCCTTCCAGGTTTTAATAACGTGTTGAAGGCTTTTTAATTAACCCAGTTCCAGTCTGAATTCACTTCAAATCTCCTTAGTTGTTTTCTTTGCTTGATCCAGTGCGATCATTTGATCCTTTTTTTTTTTTTTTGGCCGGGGCAGTGTATTTGCTTTAGTGTAGTGTTGTTTAAAAATGTTCGAGGTACTGTGTGAGGTTAACACAAGATGAACAATTAATAAATTAATACAAGACTCAAAGTGTACTGCGTCTAAATATTTTGGCTCGCTTACTACTGCTGTAATCATGAACCTCCTGTGTTTCCTGGGATACAGGATACTCACTGAGCATGCTTTTATCACGCATAGCATCGTTTACCGCACAGCTGGAGCAGAGTAAGCAGTCGTGTTTACACTGTCCGGTGTTATCCTGAGAGGGACGGGTTTCTCTTTGAGTCTGGATTCTCTCTCATGCAGTCGTCCCAAGGTGATAGGGACGAGTGGCAGGGGATAACGGCACTTCACCGTGACTTTGTTCAGGCCATGCCAGTCGAACCAGGTCCTGAGACATCTTTTCAACAAAGAAGAACTATAAAGAAGAGGCTCGGGATGTAGAGGGACAGATGGATCCTTGTTCCAAAACTTCTTCAACTCCATGGCTTGCGTCTCCTTGTGAGTAAAGTGATATGCAGAGTGTATACTTCACAGTCACATTGTACTTTGGAAGTCATTAAAGTACTCTTTGAAGTGTCCTAATTTTTTTATTCTTCACAAATATCTTTTATGGGTTTCCATACCCTTATAACAAACGTATACATTCAGTATTCATGCCGTCTGATCGCAGGCTGTATACAATCATGAATTTAATTAGAACGACACACACACACACACACACACACACACACACACACACACACACACTGGCACGAGCAACCGAGGGATGAACAGAAAAGCCTTAGCAGTTAGCCCGTGTAGCGTGGATGGTAAACCCAAACGCGGAAGCAGCGCGAGTAGGCAGGATAACCACAAGATTAGTTTCAGAACTCTCTTACACAAAGAGCAAGGATCTACACAAATAAACCCGCGTTCTAGCAACACACACTCAATCAAAGAAGCAACCAGAATTGGTGAGTACTCACAGAATAGTCGGCGAAACGTCAGACACGGCATGGGCGAACTCAATGACTGAGCAATGTGAAGCGCCATTTTGTCTCCTTTTATGCTTCCTGAAAACCCGACCGTATTACTCCCGGGTCCTAGTGCCGGTCGTGTTACGAGTGTGCATGACAGTACCCCCCTGTCCAGGACCGACTCTCGACGGTCCTGGGGTGGAGGATACCCGACGACGGTAGTCCCGGATGAGTTCGGGGTCTAGGACGAACCGAGCCGGAATCCAAGATCGCTCCTCGGGACCTTAACCTTCCCAATCCACCAGGTACTGGAGCCCTCTGCCCCGAGGACGTGAGTCAAGGATCCGGCGAACGGTGTAGGCAGGACCACCCTCAATGATACGGGGAGGAGGAGCAGGGTGGGTGGGTGGAACCATTGATGAAGTGATGAAGGGTTTGAGCTGGGAGGTGTGGAATACCGGATGGATCCGGAGCGCCGCAGGCAGCTGGAGCCGGTAGGTGACAGGATTGATATGGAGGGTGATGCGGTATGGACCAATGAACCTGGGTGATAGCTTCTTGGATTCTGTATGGAGGTGCAGGTTTTTTGTAGACAGCCATACTTTGTCACCTACATTGTACAACCGTCCCGGAGGGTGTCGACGGCGATGTTGCGTGGTGTAGCGGTGGTTGGCACGGTGAATGGCAGTGTTGGCTTGACTCCATAGCCGTCGACACCTTCGGACCAACTGTTGGGCCGACGGTACATCAACCTCCGGTTCTTGGTGTTCGAACATTGGAGGCTGGAAACCGTGGCATATCTCAAAAGGGCTTAGGTTGGTAGCAGAGGAGATGTGGAGATTATGTGAAAGTTCCGCCCAAATGAGATAGCGGGCCCAGGAGCGCTGACGATCGGCGACGAAGCACCTCAGGTAGCGCTCCAGTTGTTGGTTGGTCCGTTCCGTCTGACCATTGGTTTGAGGATGGTATCCAGATGACAAACTGCAGGTGGAATTGATCAGACGGCAGAAGGCCTTCCAGAACCGTGCCGTGAACTGAGGCCCCCTGTCCGAGACGATGTCCTTGGGGAACCCATGCAGACGGACTACGTGTTCTAAAATCAGCTCGGCTGTCCTTTTAGCTGACGGGAGTCCGGGGAGGGCTACCAGATGCACAGCTTTGGAGAACCGATCTACGATGGTCAGAATGGTGTTTTTTCCCTCGGCGGCCGGCAGGCCCGTGATGAAGTCGAGGGCAATGTGCGTCCAGGGCCGACGGGGGACGGGGAGTGGTTGGAGCTCCCCGGCTGTTGGTTGGTTGGTGTTCTTTGCCCTGGCGCACACTGGGCACGCCTGGACGAACTCTTTGCCGGAGAACGGAGTGGAGTGGCCCCATTGGAGGACCTCGCTTCTTAGAACGTGGGGGACATAGAGTCGTCCAGGTGGCACACCTGCCGGTTCGGTCTCCGTGGCCTGTGCCTGGCGGACCCTCGTCTCCAAATCCCAACAGAGTGGTGCAATGATTTTGGATGGTGGGAGAACAGGCGCGGGGTCCGCCCGGGGGCCGTCTTCCTCATGTTGTCGGGAGAGGGCATCGGCCTTGGTGTTCTTCGACCCCGGACGGTAAGACAGATGGAAATTATATTGTTCAAAGAACAGTGCCCACCGCGCCTGTCTTGGATTGAGCTGTTTCAAACTCCGGATAGTGATTAGATTTTGGTGATCGGTCCAGATGATGAATGGTTCTCCGGCGCCCTGGAGCCAGTGTCGCCATTCCTCCAAAGCCCACTTTATGGCCAGCAGCTCGCGGTCCCCTACTCCGTATCGCTGCTGAGTGGGATCAATTTTTTTGGAGAAGAAGCTACAAGGGTGTAGCTTCTGATCTGGACCTCGCTGGGAGAGAACCGCCCCGGCGCCCACGTCCGAAGCGTCCACCTCCACAACGAACGGTTTGGTGGCGTCGGGGTGAAGGAGAATCGGAGCAGTGGTGAATCGGTGGCAGAGTTCATGAAATGCAGAGATGGCAGCCGAGTTAAGGTGAAAGTGATGTGAAGATGGTCGGGTCAGGGCGGTTAAGGGAGCTGCAACTGTACTGTAGTCCCGGATAAAGCGACGATAGAAATTCGCAAACCCGAGAAACCTTTGAAGTTGCTTAAGTGTCTTGGGTAGGGGCCAATGACGCACAACTTCTAGCTTCTGCGGGTCCATGGCCACACCCTGGGGCAAGATGACAAAACCCAGGAACGTGGTGGAGCGCTTGTGAAAAGCACACTTCTCCAACTTACAGTACAATTGATGGGCGAGCAATCTCTTAAGTACCGCTCTGACATGCTGGATGTGTTCGTTGACGGAGCGGGAGTAGATGAGAATATCGTCCAGGTAGACGAAGACCCATCTACCTAGCATGTCTCTCAGGACGTCGTTAATGAACTGTTGAAAAACTGCAGGTGCATTGCAAAGTCCAAATGGAATGACCAGGCTCTCATAATGTCCAGTAGGTGTGATGAAGGCCGTCTTCCACTCATCACCCTCTCTGATGCGCACCAAGTTGTAGGCGCTCCGGAGGTCCAACTTTGTGAAAATGGTGGCACCAGAGAGGGCGTCCAGGGCAGAGTTGGTAAGAGGCAGAGGATGACGATTCTTGACTGTGATGTTGTTAAGCCCCCGATAGTCAACACAGGGGCGTAAATCACCATCCCCCTTCTTCACAAAAAAGAACCCCGCGGCGGCAGGCGAAGAGGAGGGCCGGATGGTACCTTGGCGGAGGGCATTGGAAACATATTCCTCCATCGCCTGCATCTCGGTGGTGGAGAGTGAGTAGAGATGGCCGCGAGGAGGGATGGAACCAGGCTGAAGGTCGATCGCCAGGTCGTAAGGGCGATGAGGAGGCAGGTGGGTGGCGCGTCGCTTACAGAATACTTCAGCCAGGTCCCGATAGGTGGCCGGGATGGCGTTGGTGTCGACATCGGGGGCCTCGGACTCCCTAGAACACGTCCCAGCCGGAGCCTGTAGGCAAAGCTCGGTACAAGCCGGCCCCCATTGAAGGATCCGATTCTGTGTCCAGGAGATGAGCGGGTCGTGCTGAAGGAGCCAAGGATGTCCAAGGATGATGGGAGGGGAGGAAATGGAGGTGAGGTAGAATCGGATCTGCTCCTGATGTTTGTTGATTGTGACGGTGATCGGTTGGGTCTGGGAGGTGATGGGACTGGAGGAGAGGGGCCGACCATCTACAGAGGTGATTCGAACCGGCTGGGATAACGCCTCGATTTCCACCCCCAGTTCCTTGGCGTAAGAAGAGTCAATGAAGTTACCTGCAGCACCAGAATCGATGAACGCGGTACTTCTGACCCGTGTGTGGCCAAACTGGAGGTGTACCTGAACCATGAGGCGAGAGACGCTAGGTGTGGTGGCAGAGAGATGGAGGGAGCCCGGTGAAATGTTCCCAGGGTTCACCGGGCCTGGCCGTTTCCCGGGCGAATAGGGCATATGGCTCTATGATGCGCCGCCGACCCACAATAGGCGCAGAGTCCCTCCCTGAAGCGTCGTTCTCGCTCTGCAGCGTTCAAGGAGGCGCGTCCTAATTGCATGGGTTCCCTGGCTCCTGTGTCAACCACGGCGGGAGGTGGAGATCCGACGGGTGCCATGGCGGTGGTGTTGAAAGCTGGTGGTCGGGGCGTGGAGTGAGAGAAATATGGCGTGATGGGTGGCAGGGTCCGGGGGGCTGGCCTCGGACGGGAGAGCAGGCGCTGGTCAATCCGGAGGGCGAGTTGGATTAGTCCCTCCAGCGTGGTCGGAAGCTCCCGTCCGGCGAGTTCATCTTTAATACGTGAAGCCAGTCCCTCGTAGTAGGCCGTCCGGAGGGCGGCGTCTCCCCAGGTGGTCTGTACGGCGAGAGTGCGAAAATCCGCTGTGTATCGGCTCACGGACGACCCTCCCTGCCGCAGATGATACAATTTCATGTCGGTCTCCACCTCAGCAGCAGGATGTTCGAATGTGAGCTTTAGTTGACGGGTGAATTCTCCATATGAATAAGCAGTATCTGAATCTGATCGGAGAACCGCCGTGGCCCACTCAGCTGCCTGCCCGGATAGCAACGAGACGAGAAGCGCAACGCGCAGTCGGTCTGTGGAGTATCTGGTGGAATTGAACTCAAACACAAGATCCAACGCGGTTAGAAAAACACTGCATTTCCCATCTGTGCCATCCCACTTATCCGGTAGAGCTATAAACACATCAGAAGGGGGGGGGACGGCGCCGCAGCCGCTGCGACGGGCGTGGCAACAGCCGACTGAGCAGCCACCCCACGGAGGATCGCGTTCTCCTGCCGTAGCTCCGCCACCTCGCGGCGCAAGGCCGCAACGTCTTGGAGGTCCTTTTGGAGAGACACGACTTCACCACGGAGCTTATTGATCAGTTCGGCATGTTGGTCAACCACATCACAGAGGCGAGCAAACTCCGCTGGGTTTACTGCTTGAGGCTCAGTCATTCTGTCACGAGCAACCGAGGGATGAACAGAAAAGCCTTAGCAGTTAGCCCGTGTAGCGTGGATGGTAAACCCAAACGCGGAAGCAGCGCGAGTAGGCAGGATAACCACGCGATTAGTTTCAGAACTCTCTTACACAAAGAGCAAGGATCTACACAAATAAACCCGCGTTCTAGCAACACACACTCAATCAAAGAAGCAACCAGAATTGGTGAGTACTCACAGAATAGTCGGCGAAGCGTCAGACAAGGCATGGGCGAACTCAATGACTGAGCAATGTGAAGCGCCATTTTGTCTCCTTTTATGCTTCCTGAAAACCCGACCGTATTACTTACGAGTGTGCATGACACACACACACACACACACACAGGACCATGCACCTCAGATATGTGTGTGTTGCGGGGACGTGTTGGACTGTGGTTTTTCTTGGATGGCTCTGATCTTTCCCTGAACTTTCCGGAGGTCCTTTTTGGACAGAACACTCACTCTTGTGGCACCGTGGGGATTTGTGAAGGTACTGCAGCGAGACAAAGAAAAGGTTGGCTATAAATTACTGTCACTAATGAAGAAATGTTTTTCTAAGAGGTGAAGGCGATGAGTTTTAAACTTTGTTTTGTCTTTTATTATCATGTGTTTATTTAATAATAATAATAATAATAATAATAATAATAATAAAATTACTGTTGCCTCCGGTTATCACTTAAGACACATGCTGCTTTGCTAAGTAGCTGCTTTGTTCACATAGAGTCAAAACATGGCTAAAAAGACCTTGAATAACCTTGAACTTTCAGATAGGATCACATACCTCCATTTTTCATAAAACTTAATGCTTCTTGATCTCTCTTGGTCTATGCTTGTTTTTTTTTTTTGTTTTTTTTGTTTTTTTTGTAAACATGCATACACTTTTAAAAAATATATTTTTAGAATATTTTTTCAAAAGAAACACATTTGCTAAATACAATTTCGTGCCCTCTTATGTAAAGTAAAGTAAAGCCTTTATTTTGTCACATGTACATTACAGCACAGTGAAATTCCTTCTTCGCATATCCCAGTGTAACTGGGGTCAGAGCGAAGGGTCAGCCATGGTACAGCGCCCCTGGCGCAGTTAGGGTTAAGGGCCTTGCTCAAGGGCCCAACAATGGCAACCTGGCTGAGCTGGGAATCGAAGCGCCGATCTTCCGATCAGTGCCTCAGTGCCATAGCCCTCTGAGTCACCACTGCCCCCCTCTTATGTAGCGTCTGTAACCTTTTTAAATTCAAATCTTTCAATAATCTTAATTGTCATTCAGATGAAACTTCACCAATTTAGATTTCACATAAATAGCCGAAAATCCGAACCGTTAAGATATTGCAACATGAAAAATCCTTGATTTTTTTTAAAGAAATATGAATAATTTGCATTTTAAATGATTATTGTTTGCAGTGAGACAGTATGACGCTGAAAAAATGCAACACATATAACATAATTTCTTAGCAACTTGAAATTTTTAGTGAAGCAGGATTGGTCACTTCCATGTTGCATCAACTTCAGAAGCAGATTCTTTGGCACACACATTTTCTGTATCACATGTATAAAAATTATTAATCATCACCAATACGGTCTGTACACAGCACCAATACACATCAGATTTTTGCCATATCTATGGAGATGGAAAAGGAAAATAGTCCCTGGAAATGTCTGATAGACAAAAGGACAAAGCTAGAGGGAATGTACAGAAACAGGATGATATATGAGGAAACATCGCATTTCAAAAAAGTGCCAGGGGGAAATAAAAAGGTTAAAGACAAAATGTACAGAGATAAAAGATGGTAATAACAAACGCAGGGAAGGGTGAAGCCGGCGGTTGTTACCACGTCAACCGATGCAGATACGTCAACAATGTGTTGTATTTGGGCTGCCAGTCTGAATAAAGCTAAATCTAATCAGATCACTTTCAAATAACAGTGCGTCAGACAGTCCTAAAGGGCAGATTTGTAAAAAAACCAAAAAACTAACAAACAAACAAAAAAAAAAACATTGCATTTGCGTGCAGTTTGAACGAGGCCTTAGGTTTCATAAACTGATCAGCCATAACATTATGACCACCTGCCTAATATTGAATGATACACTGTGTCTTCTGACAGCTTTTTATTGGAACCAGAATGAACCCTAGGTTAACCTCTTAATGTGAGCTACAGTAGTTCTTCTATTGGATCGGACCACACTGATCAGCCTTCACTCCCCATGTGTATCAGTGAGCCTTGGCCGCCCATGATCACTTCGTCGCCAGTTCACCAGTTTTCCTTCCTTGGATCACTTTTGGTATGCCCTGACCACTGCAGACCGGGAACATCCCACAAGAGCTGCAGTTTTGGAGTTTCCCTGACCTAGTTGTCTAGTCATCACAATCGGGCCTTTCTCACAGTAGCTACATTTTCCATATCTCGTCACAATGGCAGCTGGAAGTGGGTGGCATATACAGTATAAGGCAGCAAGTGAACCTTCTTTCCTGGAAAAATGGCCAAGCGTAAGGATTTGAGTGACTTTGACATGGGCCAGATTGTGATGGCTAGACGACTGGGTCAAAGTAATTCCAAAACTGCAGCTTTTGTGGGATGTTCCTGATCTGCATTGGTCAGGAAAGGTGATCCACATCCAAGGAAGGCTGGCCTTGGGTGGCTATGGCTCACTGGGGAGTGAGAGCTGGCTTGTGTAGTCTGATCCAATAGAAGCACTGAGATCGAATTGATAAAAAAGGTACTGCTGATTCTGATAGACAGGTGTTAGACCAACCACTGTAGGTCATTACTGTTTTGGGGACCTGCTCAATATTAGGCAGGTGGTCATAATGTTATGGCTGATGAGTGTACAGGGGTTGGACAATGAAACTGAAACACTGGCCACTTTAGAGTTGGAGGTTTCATGGCTACATTTGACCAGCCTGGTGGCCAATCTTCATTGATTGCACATTTCACCAGTAAGAGCAGAGTGTGACGTGTGAATCAGCAGAGTAACAGCACAGTTTTGCTTAAAATATTGCAATACACACAACATAATGGGTGACCAAACACGTACTGTAAGTTCAAAAGTTCAAAAGAGAATTTGTGAGTTTGCGAGTTCAAAAAGAGGACAGATTGTTGGTGCGTGTCTCGCTGGCGCATCAGTGACCAAGATAGACAAGTCTTTGAGATGTATCAAGAGCCTGTTGTGTCTGTCATGTACCTCTTTGTTTGCACATTTGCACGTGCACTTTGTCTATTGTGTATTTTTGTATAGATATTGATAGTTCCTCTTTTAGATTAACTTAAAAAATTTAAAATGTATGTTGTAAATTTATGTTGTTGCATGTATGTAGCACCCTGGTCCTGGAGGAACGTTGTTTCGTTTCACTGTGTACTAACTGTATATGGTTGGAATGACAATAAAAGCCTACTAGAGCCTTGACTTGATCAAAGCATCCCCATTTACCACTCTTTTGTTTATATCATTTATCTGAGATATGATGTTTGAAAACATGTATGCTAGAGGATGAATTGGACTATGATTCAGAAGGTCCCACGATCAAACCCCCACAACCATCAAGTTGCCACTGTTGGGCCCTTGATCAAGGACCTTAACCCCCATCTGCTCAGATGTATAATGAGATGTGTAACGTAAGCCAAATGCCTACATTTAAATTGAATAAGATCACACTACTTTGTGTGAATTCGTCTTTGTGGTAACTGTAGGGACACACAGCTAACCATCATCACACCATCTGTATAAGACACAGAAACCGGTCATCATGAGCCACAGCCAAGTTAGTGGACAAGGAGGAATATTGTGGTGGGCAGTAAAATAATGTAACTCACTGGCCAATCAATTCTGTTCCAGTATGCAACATCTGCAGTCAAGCAGTCAAGTAGAAATAAAGCCAAATTGGCGTCTGTATCGGAAATTCCTCGTCTTTCTAAGCTTACTCCATCTGCTGAAAGCAAGACTAATATAAACTCAAAATCAAATTTATTTATTTATTTATTTATTTTTTGTTTGTTTATTTGTTTGTTTATTTATTTATTTCCCAGTTCTTCATATTCCATTTTTTTTTTTTGGCTTTCTCTTTAGGGTTCAGCTCATTCCCGAAATCCAGAGCTTATTAGATTGCAAAAACTGGAAGCTGTCTGAACATCTGGAAGCCTCACAAGAGTAAAAGAATCCGAAGCTAAATCTGAAGCCTTGCCAAGAGCAGAGGAACTGAAATGCCTTCATGCATAGATTAACACAAGAGTGCTTGCTCTCCACCCCTGAACCTGGCCTTCTCTGATTGGTTAGAAAGGTGAGACTTGCTCATGTGCACCCGCTCTGTGCATTAAGATAAGTTTGTCGGGATATTTATACAAAAAGATTACATGTTGTTCCTTTCATTTCTGAGGATGTGCACATGCGACACAGCAAACAACTACATGATATGCATGTGTCTAAGAGGAGTTAATATCAGCTATAAACAGGTGTGCTCACCGGCTTCTAACTGTGGAGCCACTGCATTAGGGCGCAATAATAGTATAATGAGTGTTGACCAGGAGATTCATCATTATTTTTTATGTATTATTATTTTTTATACCTAGCGAAAATACCCATTATTGAGATTGTAGAAATAGTTAAAGTTTAAAGCTAAAAATTATAAAATGCGCTTTAATGTACTGTAATCAGTGATATCACTGTATATAATCTGGCACGTACTGTAACTGTTCATAACATTACTTTTACTCAACATTTTCATTTCACTTATGATGCAGGTTAAACTTCAGTCAGATATCTATGTACTGCAAAAGTTTCATTAAATTCTGTTCAGCCAGTTTTGCGTGATGCTGCGACAAAATCTGGCTGGACGGACATACAGACAAACAGACGGACAGCTCCTTTTCTGAGACTGGTTTCGGGTCCCCCAATGTAAGAAACGCAAAGATATCATTGCGGAAGCGAGACGAAACGTTTCTTTTATTTACAGTATATAGATCAGCACTATATTCATTTCAAATGAAATCTAAATAAAAGTAAATATTTTCTTATTACTGAGAATCTATCCCAAATTTCAATTGATTTATTTATTTACCTTTTTACATTTTCGATAGTGCAGGTAACTAAGTCCGATTGTGGTTTATAAAAAGATCATTTAATTTCAGTCTTGAATAGTCGAACGATTTGCCGTTGTCCGTTACCAGCACATTTATTGAGTAAATGATGTAAATATCAATCTGATACCTGTTTTGTATATCTGCTCCAATCAGTCATTACAGGTTTTCATATTTTAAGCAACCAACTATATGACTTCCTGTTTGTTTGTTTTTTGTTGTTGTTGTTTTTTTTGGAATAACAAATCAGCACAAATCAACATTTTAAAGCTATTTCTTTTCAGTTAAAATACTGAAATAGTAGAATTCCACCGTGGCTGTAGACTGATAATAATTGTCTCTCAATCACTGTGTATTTTTGGACAGCTGAAGTTGTTCTTGGGTTCTCTGCACATTTCTGTTTATTCACTCATGGTAACAAATTACACGTCTCAGCTGTTAATAAAGGCTTTCCAAACATGCCACGGGAAGAGTACTCACAGTATCGATGATTTATAAGATTGACCGTCAGCTTTGAGCAGCTAACCAAGACAGTTGACCAAACGTTCAAGACAAATTAAAGACTTTATACCTTAAACAAAAAAAACAAACAAAAAAGTTTCATGGCTCTTTCATTATCACGCTTAGACTTTCTATTAGAGGTCAAAATACTAAACATAACTAGAGTTCCCGTAATTTATGGAAAAGTCATGCATCGCATATTAAGGAAAAACAGGGAAATCACCTTGAAAGACTTCTAAGAGGAGTCACCTTTCATCACCAGTGTGTGAATGCGTGTTGACAGGAGGTCCTTCAGTACCACGGGTGTGAAAATGAGAATAAATTGGCCTCCATGGTCCCTAGTTGGACTACAGAGGTTCCTAGGTGGATGGATGGCTGGAAATAAAGGAACAAACTAACATAATTACAAACATAAAGATTACCTTGAATATTTGGGTGGAAATCTTTGGCAGTCAATAACTGCCTGAACACACTGACATGAACAAATGCTACTTTTCCTCTGTTGAGACACTTTGCCTTGTTTGTGTGATGTTTTGCCTTCAGTCTTGTCTTCAGTAAGTGGAAAGCATGCTCTATTGGGTTGAGAGCAGGCGACCGACTTGGCCAGTGAAGAATATCTCATGTCTTTGCCTTGAGAAACTCTTGGGTAGCTTTTACTGTATGTTTTGGGTCATTATCTGCATCACCTGCAATATCTGCAATATGAAGCGGAACCCTAGTCTGGCCTTTCTGGCCTACTCATCACCATTACTAGTGGTCTGCACCTTGCTGTGATGCGCCTGTATTCACCGTATTTACTTCGTAATGTTTCACTGTGCAGTGTATATGTGATGAATAAAGGTTGAACTTAAAGCATCCCTTGAATTTGCCGATGACACGAATACTCCAGAATAAACTTTGCCAGAAAACTTTTGAAACATTCTTTGGACCGATGGAGCTAAAATTAAATTGTACCAGAATGCCGGGGAGTGAAAATTTTGGGGAAGGAAAGGAACGGCTCATGATCCAAAGCGTACCACATCATCTGTCAAACATGATTTAGGCAGTGTTATGGCATAAGCGCGTATGGCTGCCAATGGAACCGGACCACTGGTGTTTATTGATGACCCGATGAAACTCAAAAAAGTCAATTCCGTATATATTCTGGATTCATTACATGTAACATGAAATATTTCAATATTTTCAATGATTACAGCTTACAGCTCATTAAAATAAAAAAAACCCAGCATCTCAAAATATTCTACTATTTTCTAAGTTTAATTAAAAAAGGATTCACAAAAAACCGGAAATGTCCACCTTCTGAAAAGTACTGTAGTAGGTTCAGTTACTGTATGTACACAATACTTGGTCTTAGTCCATGGATCATGTGAGTCCCGTGTGAAGCTGAGTTCAAAAACACAAGTCAAAAGCCAAACCAATATCGATCCAAAGAGACCACAGCGAGAAAGCAGGGCAGGAGCAAGGTGTGTGGTGCTGGAGGGAAACAGGGTTAAAGAGGAAACGGCTAGAGAAATAATCCACTAACAGCGGTCCAAAGAAAAGGGCTGGCTTTAAAAGGATGAGAAATATGAGCAGGCAGATGCCAGTGAGTGGAAAAATACGGGGGAGTTAGAGAAAACAGAGAACTTCAGACTAGGTTATTGTAAGAATAAACCCAATTAGTAACTAATGTTTTAAAGACGGCTGTAAGTCTGTGAACGCTGATCCCACCCGAAGTGGCTCAGACCCCGTTCAGACCCGTGAACATTCAACAACTGGAACGCTCTGAGGAAAACAACAACAACAACAAAAAAAAGAAACAGCTGAAGTTGATCTGTTTTTGCAAGCAATGCACGACCTCAACGGATAAAAGGGTGCCGTGGCCACAACAAGGCCAGGAGTATCTTCTGTCTACATGTACTGTAAGTACTAAACCCTCTCCAAGACCACAACACTAATCCATCCAGTTGGAGGATTCTCCACCCCATGACCCTGCTGCACCCAATCAAGCAAGTTGCTACAACACGCATTTCTGTAAATCAAAAAAGACTAATGCTAGTTTTGAAAGGAGAGTTTAGGAATTTCGGACTTTATCACTGACGTTATCCAGCACTTCACCATCCTCCTCCTCCTTCTGCTCCTGGTTAGCAGTTTTGTTTAGTTCACATCCTTCATCCTTGTTCGAGTTCTCCTCAAGTTGTGTCACATCACTGTTATTTATCATTTCAGAAAACAAGTGTGTCCCCCCCCACCCCTGTTTTTCTTTGATACATAAACTGATCTATTTGATGCAAATTATTTGTGTACCAAATAGTATCCTGATCTGAAACATATCTGGTCATCGCAGAGAACATTTCCAAAAGACAAAACCAGAGCTACGCTATATAAACGCTTTGTCACATGAGTCAGTACCAAATCTGTTTGTAATCTGAATTTGTTTTTTCATATTAAGGAATGAAATAAAAATGATAATTAGACACAGACACCATCTGAGACTTTATTTCTCAGTTTTTAACACAACTTTCATTTTCTAGTATTGCATTCTCACAAAAATGTAATGGTACAATCAGCCTTGTACATAGTACTATGCTCTCAGATCTCACTCACCCACTCATCATCTATAACACTTTAACCTGTAGACAAGGTCGCGCAGGGCATGCAGACTATCCCAGGAGACTTATGGAATAAGGCGGGTACGCCCTGGACAGGGGTGCCTATCTATCGCAGGGTACATACAAATAAATACACACTCACACACTCATTCACACACTCTGGGCAATTTGAGAATGAGAATGCATGTTAACCTAATCTGCATGTCTTTGGACTGTGAGAGGAAACTGGAGTACCTGGAGGAAACCCATCAAGCAGAGAGGGAACATGCAAGGCGACAGTGCTAACCACTACGCTACCATGCTACCCGCTCAGATATCAGATATTTCAAATAATGAATTTTATTATTCGTTATAGAAGAAGAAGTGGCAGTGTGCCTGTTTGCAAAGCTGCACTTGGTAGTCAACATTCACTGACAAGCACTAACTGTTTCCTTATCTCATTCTTTTTTAAGCAGAAAGTGGGTGTCAGAATAAGATAGCGTGGTTTGCCAGTCCAACACAAATTCTTAATTCCTTTCTTTCTTTTCCTCCATGTCTGCTGACACACTATTCATAGATTCCCATTTTAGTCATCAATATCCACTGCAGTTTGCTACAAGTATTTACACGTCTAGACGTTTGATTACTGTTGAGTAATACCTCAGGATCATATAGCAATACTCTTTACTTTAATAGTTTCATTTTAGTTAAGACAGTCTAACACTAATAACACCAAGTAATCTCATATAGATACTGTATGTTTGCGATTCTTAAGACGGATGTATGGTAGTGATGTGATTCTAAGCACAAATATCTCCTATTTTATTAAACTAGTTATGTACAAATGGGATTACTGAGCCAAACGCGCATGTGCAACCAATGTTTAATATATTTTCATGCTTTGCTTTACATCGAACGTCACTAAATCCAAACTCCTGTATGGTGATGCTGTGAGATTTAGCCATTATTTTACTTTAAGAGACAATTTTTGGCTAATATGTACTTATATGTGTCCAAAATGCGCTTGTTAATTTCTGCGGCTGAAAAATAACTCAGATCTTGCAGAGTCTGGTAGAGCTGAGTGTTGTAAGAATCACAACACATCATCATATTAGACTAATACCTAATCATAAGTAATTGTAATGATATAGAAGGTAGTGGCACAGTTGACTAATGGTTAGCAGGGGTTTGAATCTCGTGGGTTTCCTCTGGCTGTTCATGTTTCCTCCAATAGTTCAAAGGCAAGCGGTGTATTCTTAGCACTTAAATAACAAACCCGAGAGTTTTGATTAAGCAGAATAACAGAACACAGTTATGAGAGTAAAAATTCCCTTTATTTCTGGATTTAATCCCCTGCTACACTAATACACTCATCCTGGCGTTTCACCAGTGCTTGAAGTTTTCGCAGTTCGTCTGAGCCATGATCGGACTGCCTGCTCCACGTCTGAAACTCTGGCCTCCAAGGAACTCCTTTGTCTTTGGACTTTGGGAGGAAACCGGAGTAACCTGAAGGAATCCCTCATACAAAACTACAATGCTATTATATTAAATTATATTCAATTATTTACTTACTAATATTTATGAAAACACTCTTTTTGCACACGGCACTTTATGGACATTGGACATTGCTCACACCCAAGACATTTATTGTCCATTTATGGACATTATACATTTGAACATTCATGCACATTTGCCCTCACCCTGGACATTTCCGGACATTTCTATTTCATTTCTTTTTTTGGCCATTGCACTTCTTCTTTGTCTCTTGTCCGTGCCCTTTCAGGTGCCGCCACAGTGAATCATCAGCCTCCATCTAACCTGCCTCCTCTCCTCTCACCCCAACTAACTTCATGTCCTCTCTCACTGCATCCATAAATCTTCTCTTTGGTCTTCCTCTAGACCTCCTGCCTGGCAGTTCCAACCTCAGCATCCTTCTACCATTATAATTACAATCTCTCCTCTGAACATGTCCAAACCACCATGTCCAAATATTTTATATTTTGTTCTTCTGTCTTTTTTCTTTCTTCTGCAGCTAAGTTTTTCTACGTATATATCGTTCTTATTCTATTCCATAATTTATTTCTTATTGGTCATCTTGATTTTAAGGTCACGAGCGATCGTATAAGTATTTCACTGCATATTGTACTATGTATGATTGTGTGTGTGTGTGACAAATAAAATTTGATTCGCAGATTTTTCTACTCTACTCTTATAATCCTCCCCAGATGAAAGCCATCAATAGGATCAGTTGATATATTTGACAACTGCATGATTAAATGCATGTGTTTTTTTTGTTTTGATGGCTCCAAGTTGATTTGTTTAAGCTTACATTTTGTTAATAAAACTGTTCTTTGGAATAGGATATATTTCGCAATCATTTTGTATGGTTAGGTCGCGCCCATACACACACTCCCAAAAAAAAAAAAAAAACCGACTTCACCACCCACTTAATTTATTTATTTATTTATTTTTACAACTCGACCGCTGCCTATAGGGGGGGGTGTCGCAACAAGATGAAAGGAAAAAAAATAGTTCCCATCCCAAACAGCAGTTTAAAATACAAATAAGAAACAACGCAATGTTAATTACGTCACAACCTACAAGTCAGACATACTATCGATATTTGTATCATGAAACGAATCTCAAAGCGACACCACCAGGATTATGGGACGATCATAAATTCGTATCCCTCCGCGCAGATTTCCTGCTGTTCGGCTCACGAGAGGAAGGTAAGCGCCGGAAAGTTTTAATGTACCGTATAAAGCGCTGACGTTTCTGATAAAGCGCGCGGTGTTTTAGTTCCGCGCGTGTCTGATCATTTCTGATGCACATACAGTACAGTAGTCGTGGTATCTATTTATTTATTTATTTATTCATTCCCTGTGTTAAAAAAAAAAGGTTCTCTGTTCTGGTTACATGCGCCTTAAATCCGTTTGGAATGTTTGTTTATTATTAGTTTCTTTAAACATTCCAAACACTTTGATCCGCTTTGATGTGCGCATTGGAACACAATGCAGCCTTTTCCACACGTGCACTGCGATTCCACCCGTTTGATCTGCCTGCGGAGGTGTTTATTCTTTTTATATTCAACTTTTAGAAACTTTCTTCATGCAGCAGGAGACAAAAAGCATCATATAGAAACACATAGTGTCACTAAAACATTATTTGCATTATTTGCATTTCTGATTTTTAAAAAATTATTATTATTGTATTTGAACGTAATCTCAGAACCACATGCTGATCCTACAGTTTTGAACAGGCCGAGGACCTCATGACTACTAATGTTGGACAGATTATCCAGGGTTTGCTCTCATTCTGACTCGAAATTCCTTTCCATCTGACCCTGAGGTGACTGAGGTGGTAACATGATGCCTTTTTTTTTATTTGGACTACCTTATTATATGATTATTTTGCAATTATTAGGTATGATCTACGGTATAATGATGAAGAATAATATTTCTGGTTAATATGGCGTGCCTAACACCTCCAGGTTCGAACCTGTGTGCATGGAGTTTGCATGTTCGAACCTGTGTGCATGGAGTTTGCTTGGTGGGTTTCCTCTGGGCGTTTCCTCTCACTATCCAAAAAAAATTGCAGATTAAATTAATTGGTGTTTCCAAATTGTGCCCTGTCCATGGAATCCCACCCTGTCCTGCCCCAAGTCTCCTGGGATAGTCTCCTGGCCCTCATAACCCTGTACACAGGATAAACGTTATAGAAGATGAATAAATGGGTGTACGGTAAT
>QNUK01000209.1:0-52500 GCA_013621035.1 Clarias magur | reverse complement strand
CTATTTAGAAAAGTTAGTAATTGAGACAGTGTGAGGTTGGTGCAAATGAAAACCTGAATCATTAATGTATTGTATGAGGTCAAATATGTTACAGTGATCAGCTCCAGAAATATTGGCACCCTTGTTGAAATTGGGTAAAACACCAAAGTGTAAAAACTAGAGCTAGGAGGGGCGTTCAAGTCAAGCCGGGACTTGTGATGACATTTTTGGTGAACGAATCTCCATAAAACCGATTGACCTCAAGCACAGTACGGCGATGAGACTCTTCAGTTACTCCACAGTGACTTAAACTTTCGAATGTATGTCTGTGAATGATGATTCCGACCGAGGTGGCTCACCAACTTGCAGAAGAGGTGCACCAGTCTGGGGAAACTGTACACACACACACACACACACACCACTGCTAGGGCAAAATGATTCATCACCCTCTTCCAAGCCATTTCCATTCTATTTCGCTCCAGGCCATTTCCACATGTCTGGGGCATTAAAGGAGTTCCTGGAAGGCCAGCGTTTCAGACGTGAAGTGATCAAGGCTCCAGCGTACTGAGAAAACTTTCTACCTTGATGGTATTCAAGCGCTCGTGAAACACTGGGATGAGTGCATTAGTGTAACAGGGGTTTATATAGAGAAATAACGGCAGTTTTTATTCTCATAACTGTTCTGGTGTTCAGTACAATCAAAAGTCCCGGGTTGACTCGAACACTCCTTGTATATCTATTTCTCACAAGGGCTCACCTAATGTGTGACTGCATAGTGTTGTCAACAATAGATAAATAAAATTCAATGTTCTTTGATTAAATTTGTTTCAATTAAAGATTATATTCCTTTCATGTTTATTCTTAGAGTCACAAAGTTTGTACTGTATGAAAAAAGCTTGGATCATTACATCTAAGGTGCAGGTGAAGTGCATATATTCAACATAAAAAGGAAGAAAACACATTAAGTGTTTGACGTGTACACACAATATGAACTGAAATGCAATATGATTTACCCATGAATAAAATGTTTTTGCTATGAACATAAGTTTGAGTGTAAGGTTTCTAAAGACAAACAAATGAGATTGAATGAATGTCCATGTGCTCTGAATATTTAAAAAAAAATGTCACTGTTGAGGCAAAAAGGAGTTATGCTTTAATCTTTTTTTATTTCTTGATCACGCATAATGCAAAAAATGGAACATGACCAACTTGAGTTTATTTATACCTTATACATTTTTTACTCTTTTAGATTTTCAATGGTATTTAAGTGCTTCTTATGGAACCAGCATAAGATGTATTTAGTAAAGTAAAGCCTTTATTTTGTCACATACACATTACAGCGAAATTCCTTCTTCGCATATCCCAGCGTGACTGGGGTCAGAGCGCAGGGTCAGCCATGGTACAGCGCCCCTGGAGCAGACAGGGTTAAGGGCCTTGCTCAAGGGCCCAACAATGGCAACCTGGCTGAGCTGGGAATCGAACCACTGCTCTTCTGATCAGTAACTCAGTGCCTTAGCCCACTGAGCCACCACTGCATTACACTTCATTATTTAGAGATAGTTTAATAATAAAAATATATTCTGTATCCAAATTCCATACTTTAGGATATTTTATACTAGAGATGGGGGTTCAGTTCTGTATCGTGATTTTTGTGTGACAATTCATGTACCACTACAGTGACTCAAAAAAAAAAAAAAAAAAAAATTTTTCAAATTAGTTTTTCATTTACATACAGTATGTTTGCATTTGAGGTGGTAAAATGTTGCAGTTCCTCTATAATCCTACAGGTATAATCCTATTCACACACTGGAATGTAGACTGTACCTAGTGGTTGCTTTTATTCGTCTCAATTACTAATCAGACAAATGCATCGACACAAACATGAAATATACAGTGTAATCTGATTACACATCATTTATTTGATAATGACTTACAATTGAGAATGATTACAGTGAAGAGAAACGAGTGTATGACTGTTTATAAATGTGTTTATGTTAAAAAATAGCATCATACATTAGAAAACACGGTTGAACATGAAACAACGATCAAAAAACAGTCAAGTCTTATTTCTTTAGTCGCAGTGTCCTGAACTCTTTTTCAGGAAATTATTTTGTCCCCACAAAGCCATTTTGAAAGCTTTTATGATTTGCATCACCTTCACAACAAACATATGTGCGCTCTCTCCCCCTTTCAGTCAGTCAGACACGTGCACGTGAGCAAGCGCCTCAGTCGTGTGAACTCCCCTTGCTGAAGATCTTGGCCAGTAGTGAGACATTGGACTGCGCTTTCTCCTGAATGGCTCTGCTCTTCTCCTGAGCTTTCTGGAGGTTCTTCTTGGACAGGCCGGTCTTCTTCATGCGCTCCAGCCTCATCTCCTCCTCCGTGCGCCGCTGCGTGAAGTCCCAGCCCTTCTCCTCCACCACCACGCCTTTCTTGGCCCTCTTCTTCCTCAGTCTGTCCAGGGTCTGGCTCTTCTCCACGCTGGCCAGGTAGAAGTTGGTCTCGCGCTTGGCCTGAGAGATCTCCGTCCTCATGCGCTGCTGGTAGACCGTCTGCTCGTACGCCAGCCGCTCGCTCAGGTGGCACCACTGGAACCTGTGCAGGTACTGGGGCGAGGCAGAGAGAAACCGGTGAATACTTGTATTCAAGATTCAAAGAACTATATTAATCCCAGAGGGAAATTGCTGATACTTGGTTACAGTTAAAGGAAAAGAGTAATAAAATAAAAAAGTAATAAATTAGACAAAAAAAAAAAATCCTCAATCCTTAGCTGCACACTAAACATAATTCTAAATGCAGATATTGCACATGTGAGGAAAAAAGGAAAAGGTATTGCACCAGTTATATGGGGAAGTCAGAGATTGAAGATTCAAGTGGTACGGCTCAAGAGCATTGTTAAATAAATACAGCACAGGTAAATGATACGTATAAATAACTTATAGTTAGTGAAGGGTTTCTGATAAAGGGGTGAAGATGATAGTCTTTAAACTTTGCTTTATCGTTTGCTTCATTGTGTTCAAACCCCAAGGTAACTGTGTGCACGTATTTCATTATTGTTCTTAAGTGCAGACTTCACATATGTTTACTTTACTTGGATCGTTTTATTAAAAGGTTACTTTTTACATTTACTCATTTACACACACACACATTTCCACATGGTGTTGCAAGACCTAACCACAATGTGGTGTGTGTGTGTGTGTGCGTGTGTGTGTGGTATTAGAAGCAGGAATTGCACCGCCTCCTGACTATTATGCTTAATTACATGACTTTCCTAGCAGGTGTTTGAATTGAAAAAACATTTTATAGTGACTATAACAGCACAGTTGGGAAGGAAGGAAAGAGATATATACGAACAGCATATGAATTTAATCCGTTTCTTAAGACGAACTTTCGTATTGTGTAACACATTCTCCCACAGGAAAACATGTAAACGCAATCCAATATTACCAATTTCCAACTCTGTAATCATATTTTTTCTTATAAAAACAATCAAAACATTTAGGAAAGACATGAATAAAGTAAAATATGAAATTAATAGACATTAAACCTCACTTAACCTTAATTTATGATTCCTCTTTGCACCGGCTACTTTAAACATGAAACTAAAAGCGGCTCCGTTTTCTTCTTGCTACCGTCCTTGCTAACGTTCTTGGGACCCATGGCACTAGGTCTCCACTAAATCTTGTGAACAAAATGCAGCAACAACAAAAAAAACTTTGAACGTTGCAACCCGAAAACTATGAGCCGGCGTTCAGTTGGGCTGCTTGTAAACTGAAAATGCTTCCTATGCCAAGGCAAATTTCTTGTTGTTACGGCGAAAAATTGGTGGGACGTTCGTATGCTGAGGGATCAGGTACACAAGCAAATGAAAGACTTCTACTTCTACTTGAGTAACACAACGAGAAGCCATTAGCAAATCTCTACTTTTACTCAAGTCAGGATGTGTGTACGTTGTCCACCTCTAAGACAAAAACACTATATTTCTATATTCATCCATGCATTTACAGCTTTGTCATCATCACAGTTTTATCAACATTCTTCGTCCATACAGTATCAGGCAGCTCTTCATGTAATGAAATACTGAATACTGAACATGCTTAGTGACATGACGTACTTTGATGCTCCACAGGTCACTGCTGAAGTGGCTCCTCTTGCGGTTGGTCATTGGCGTGTTGTGTAAAGACACGGCCACCCTCTTAGCCACGCGCTTGTCCCTGAACTCCACCCAGCCTTCCACATACCTCGAGCCGTTACTGCCCGCTTTCCTCTTCTTTCTCTTAATCGAGTGATCTAGGATGAGAAACATTTCTGAAATAATGTCTAAATGTTTCTAGATTTAATCAAAAATATTTACATTCACATCAATACATACATGAATACATAAAAATATAAACCCTGCATTTAGAAGCACTTTCCTCCTAGTTTCACGTTATATTGCCATCCTGGTCCGTGACTAACCTTCAGACTGAAGGAAAATCCGGCCGATTTCTCCGTACACTGCCAGCATGTTGCGCACGTGCTTGGGTCTTATTCTTGGTGGAATGTGGCCCAGGTACACTATACCTGGGGCACACTTTTTGCCCTTTGCTTTCTTGATTTCACTGTCATTATCCTCCTGTTCTTCTTCATCCTCCTGTTCTTCAACATCATCGCCCTTCTCCTGGTTATCATCTTCTACCTCCTTCTGATCAAGTCCATCCTCCTGTTCCTCCTCAGACATGTTCAGCTCCTCATCAGCAGCTGTCCGGTTTGTGTGTTGATCCATTTCAGTGTCTGCTTTGCTCGCCATGACTTCCACACAGCCTGTTAGTTTGAGAAAAATCATTTATGCAAAATCACTTTATAAAATGAAGATTGCATCATATACAGTAGACTTCAAAAGTACATTGCAATTATATACTGTAATATCTTGTGACAGAGAAACATACATTTTGGAATATGTCACAGCTTGTTGTAAATCTTAAAAACGTTTAACTATCTATGATTAATTTACTCTGGCTAGCCGTTTCCTACATCATCTACAGTGCTGTCCAGCTACACGCCCTCAGTGGTTCTATGAGATTTAGCCCTCGGTGCCTAACGAGAAAGACACAGCGGCTTCAAGTGCAGGAAATATTTGCAGGAGAGGCTAGATATAGTAGCACAGCTTCATAAACCTCCATGTAACCTACTGGATTCCAACCGCCATTAAACAACAATGAAGTAAAAGAAGAGATGCAGAGGTACTTTAGCCCTCGAGTCTGTCCAGCTCTCTCGCCTCCTCATCTGTGCACTCCGCTTAAACAGATCAGCTTCCAAAGCTACAACGTTCACGCAAATACCACAATCCACGCTTTATACACTACTAACACAGTGGTAACTCGGCATACAAATTCCCCACCTCATAAATTTTCGCTTCAAGAATTAAAATTTGGCAAGTTTGCAATTTTAAACTTTCAGCAAACAAATAATTTTTGCCATAAGAGTAAACGAACCGAGACGAACCAAACGCCGGCTAAGTTGCACATACGTCTAAAATTGTTTGCATCAGTGGAAAACCAAGTAAAGCGTATATTCTTTATGGGTTTTTTTCTTTTTGTGCAAAATTTAGTAAGGACATAGCATACCATGGGTTCCAAGAATATTAGCAAAAATGGAGCTGCTTTCAGTTTGGTTTTTAAAGCAGCCAGTGCCAAAATAATATTAAGATAAAGATAAATATATTAAGATTAAGTGTGAATAAATAATTAAGATAAATAAATTAAGATTAAGTGTGGTTTAAATGTCTATTTCATATTTTACTTCATTTACATGTCTTTTCTAAATGTTTTTAGATGCAAAAATATGATTATAGTGTTGAAAATTGGTAATATTGGTAATATTTTTGGGTGGCTGGAACGGATTATCTGCATGTACATTATTTTCTATGGGAAAATGCTTTTTGCAATACAAAATTTCGACTTGAGAGCTCTCCTCCGGAACGGATTATATTCGTATTCTGAGGTTCCGGTGTACTTTATACATTACTAACTGCATTCAATTTTAGGCGTTTCAGTTCAGCATCACTACTTCTATTCGGGAGTTTTCATCATGACATTAACGCAAAAAAAAAGAAAAAGAAAAAAAAAAAAAGGTATTGCTTTGAATTGTTAACAATGAAAAATTGCTATCCCTGGCTTTATGTTTGACATTTTCCTGACTCCTATCAAACACCACTGCATTAGCAATAACAAGTTCCCCTATGACGTCAGAGAGGAAGAGTTTCACTAACTTCTTACAGGAATTAAGAGAGAAAACAGAGGATCAGCATAAGGAACACTTAAGCATCACATCACAAATGTTTTAAAATACATATGTTTACTGTGTTCCTCCAGTGTGTTGGAGGGTTTCTTTAAAGGTCACACTTTTACAGTGCACACTTTTAAATGTCTCACTATGGGCTCTTATTATGGGATTACAAATTCTGCAGTTAGTAAATCAGTAAGATATCAAACAGGTAATCTAAATCTTCTCTCCCTCTGACTGATTGCACTTTAGAAATGCTGTAATTAGATTAAAATTATAAAGACACCGAACATAAACACGCTGCTGACGTTGGTAAGCGTGCTAATAATATAATTATTTTGGCTCTAAAACATACAGTAAAAACTACGAAACAAATAAGGTTAACGTAATAAATATATTTACCTTTGCCCTGGATTAGTCAGTGCGCCTGTTCATGAATTTACCTCAGCAAACGACCCTAAAAGTTCAAGAACGTTCCACAGCTCGTACACATGTGTCTCCGCGCGCCCCTATGACGTCATGTTCACGCGCCTGTGGAAAGCTAGGCGCGTTAAAGGTGCAGAAACTTAAATAAAAATAAAGACGTTAAAAAGAAAATAAAAGCATTAATGCATGCCCAGTAATGTGTACTGTGTCTCACTGTTCTAATTTGTGTTTCGTTCAATTTAATGTTAATTTAATTACTCGTTCATTTTATAGTAAATCATTATACATTATACATGCTGCCAAAACCATAATTAAACTATATATTTAAAATCTTATAACAATATAATACTACTGAATACAATAATGCAATTGATAGTGAGTATCTATCTATCTATCTATCTATCTATCTATCTATCTATCTATCTATCTATTATTATTATTATTATTATTATTATTATTAAAAGCATTAAAAAAGTCTAATAAAAGTTAAGTATTACACAAATTAATGCAACAATATGAAAAAAAAATGTAGGAATTCTGACATTTTTTATTATTTTGTATTAGCACCTTTCTAACACTAGAGGGCGACACAACCTTGCACAGAAATAAAATAATACAAGCCAAAAATTTACTGGAAAAGGGACTAAATAAACATTTGTTAAATTAAAAATGTAATTCACACATTGCGTGCTTGCGAAGGTAGTTCCATCACAGTTGTGTCAAACTGGAGCGGCATGAGGAGTGGCAGCGACTTGACCACACACTCCATTTACATGTAATGTTAGTATGAAATGGAATGAGGATCTTCATATACCCAATAAAAATAAATTCTCTTTGGCCTGCTGCCGGTGGCGTGGTTTTTGCATGGCTAGTGTAGAGGGTGACCCTCGCCATTTCTATCATACTGTGAGGTAATAATATATCTGTTGAAACATTGGGGCAGCGTGAGGAGTGGTCACATGATCGCACACTCCATCTGCAAGTAATGATAGCACACCGGCCTCAGGATTTGCAAGCGGGCTGAGCCATGGGTAACCTCTAGTATTTTATAAATGCCACTTCCTATCTCTTCATTAACAATTTATATAACACAGTGAAGTGAATACTAAGACTAAGAGTGATAGAGAGAGAGAGCAATCGTGCATGCTGTTTTGCTTTTCGTCAAGGAGTAATGCTCCTGCATTACGCAGTATAAGAATATAAGGCTAACTCGGCTTGCATTAGAGCACTCTGCTCATCCCAGCCTGAGGTCTATCAGGTTAAATATAATCCTGAACACAAAGACCACGCTCCCGGCACGCAGCACTGATAATGGCATGTCTCATATTATCATGGTGCTCTTGTTATTCTGTAAAGAAAGACTGGCGGATGAGGAATAAAAGAAGAAAATTCTAAAGATCGAGAAATTCCCAACACTTAAAGTACTTCTGCAGTCATAAAAATGATACGTAGTATGCGTGTGTGGTGATTCTAAAGATTTGTATTTAGTCAATTTTGACTTGTTCTTATTTTGACTCACATTTTTGTAAGTACTTAAAAGTATAAGTAATAAATGTGATAAAACATAGTAATTAAATTTTATTACTCTGTTTAGTAATAAAAAAAAGTACCAATAAAAGTAATGCAACTCACTCACTCCATCTTCTTTATCACTTTATTCCGTATCCAGGGTCGCAGGACACACACACTATGGAAAACCCGGAGGAAACCCACCATCACAGGAAGAACATGCAAACTCTATGCACACAGACCCGAGGCAGGAATTGAACCTGGACACTGGAGGTGCCAGGCGACAGTGCTAACCTCTGCACCACCTTGCCGCCAGTAATGCAACTTTTTGGTCAATATTGTATAAAATAAAACTTAGTTGTGAAGCATCGTATTAGAAATCTTAACGGCTTGAACTTGTTCTTTAGATGATGTCTAAATGATGAGAGGATGAAGCTGAAATCACCTTAAGTGTAACTCAAATGTTCATCTATGTACAGTATGTTTTTATGGATGTCATTTGATTTACAAGACCTTCTTCCACCACATTCCACCAGCAATATTTTCTTCTTCACATACTAGAGTTTTATTTTTCAAAATATAAATAGATTAATCTGTTAAACCACTGCCACCCCAACCAGGATATAATAATACACTCAATATGCTTCTATGTGGTCAGGTTGCGTTTAGTCCAACCCAGTTCTGTTGCATCCTTTGTTTAATGAAATGTAACCGGATCAGTTGTTGATCTTCTGCAAGATGAGTCCGCCTAAACACCAGGTGCTTGAATCAGTTTTTCAGATTATTGTAGGTCAAAATGTATTTATGTGGGAGAGGGGTAAAAAGGGGGATTTGGCACATAAAGCTTAGCTATCTATTAAAATAAGGTAATTCTTTGTCACATACGTGTTAATGCACATTTTTTTCCTCCACATATCCCAGCTTGGGGTCTGGTGTCAGTCCGCAGGCTCAGCCATGACACGGTGACCCTGGAGCAAACAGGGCAAGGGCCTCGCTCAAGGACCCACAGTGATAGTCTGGTGGAGTTGAGGCTTGGCCTTTCACCGACCTTCTAATCAATAACCCATATCCTTAAACCTCTGAGCTTCCACTATCCATCTATCCATTATCTATACCACTCATGCCAATCGACCGAGATCACAATGTCTTTGGACTGTAGAGGAAACTGCAGTGGGTGGAGAAAACCCACTGAGCATGAGGAGAACATGCAAACTCCGTGCACACAGACCTGAAGGCGGGACTCAAACCCTCCCACCCAAATGAAGGCAAAAACTGCCTATTGTCACCGACATGAGGGTTAAATCCCAGCCACATGAGAGTAAAATCTACATATTCCCCAACCAAATAAGGGTAAAAATGGCCATTTCCCAACAAAATGAGCGTAAATATTGCACATTCCCATCTACGTGAGAGTAAAGGCTACCCATTCCCACCCACATTAGGGTAAAAACTACCCATTCCCACCCAAATAAAGGTAAGTATTGCCCATCCCCACCCACATGGTGAAAAACTGCCCATTCCCACCCAAATAAAGGTAAGTATTGCCCATCCCCACCCACATGGTGAAAAACTGCCCATTCCCACCCACATGAAATAAAAAATTGTCCATTCCCACCCACATTGGGGTAAAAGCTGCTCATTCCCATCCACATGAAATAAAAAAATGTCCATTCCCACCCACATTGGGGTAAAAGCTGCTCATTCCCACCCACATTGGGGTAAAAGCTGCTCATTCCCACCCACATGAAATAAAAAATTGTCCATTCCCACCCACATTGGGGTAAAAGCTGCCCATTCCCACCCACATTGTGGTAAAAGCTGCCCATTCCCACCCACATGAAATAAAAAATTGTCCATTCCCACCCACATTGGGGTAAAAGCTGCCCATTCCCACCTACATTGTGGTAAAAGCTGCCCATTCCCACCCACATGAAATAAAAAAATGTCCATTCCCATCCACATTGGGGTAAAAGCTGCTCATTCCCACCCACATTGGGGTAAAAGCTGCCCATTCCCACCCACATGAAATAAAAAATTGTCCATTCCCATCCACATTGGGGTAAAAGCTGCTCATTCCCACCCACATTGGGGTAAAAGCTGCCCATTCCCACCCACATGAAATAAAAAATTGTCCATTCCCATCCACATTGGGGTAAAAGCTGCTCATTCCCACCCACATTGGGGTAAAAGCTGCCCATTCCCACCCACATGAAATAAAAAATTGTCCATTCCCACCCACATTGGGGTAAAAGCTGCTCATTCCCACCCACATTGGGGTAAAAGCTGCCCATTCCCACCCACATGAAATAAAAAATTGTCCATTCCCACCCACATTGGGGTAAAAGCTGCTCATTCCCACCCACATTGGGGTAAAAACTGAACATTCCCACCCACATGATGGTAAAAGCTGACCAGTCCCACCCAGAGTCCTTCTGCATTCTCTTCATTAGGGTCTGCAGATCCCAGTCCTGCTCACACCTCTTAACATACACATCAAATTCAATATCCATAGCGTTAAAAGTTTAAACAAAAATAAATAGTAATTATAAAAAGCATTACAAGATTTGTCTTTGTTCCATGCCAGAGAAGAAAACAATGCAGAGAGGGTAAATCAGCCCGTGAGGGTAAAAAGTGACACTAAGGCATTAAGACGTGTAAGATTTCCTGTATGTAACTGCTGAAGGTGATCCGAGATGCAGGAACAGCGTGACAGACATGAAACGGCTCGGCGAATGTGTTTGCTCCACTCCCAGACTGAGTGACAGCGAAAGACATGCTTTTGACAGGCCACTGTCCACCAGATCTGTGCACACACCAAACAACTTTACATATCAGCTGGTACGAATTGGTTGCGACAAGCCGTGAAGGAAACAGGGATGTGAGGGGGAGAGACAGAGTGTGTGTGTGTGAGAGAGAGAGAGAGAGAGAGAGAGAGACAACAGTCACAGCACAGGAACTCCTCACAGCATTTCCCCCCTGAATGTCCTAATTTGATCCAAACAAGATTTGTAAAATATTTCAGATTAGTTCACCCTAACACATATAGTGTATGTAAATGTATTTATTCCACACACATAACAATGAGCAGTAATTGCACTCCTTCAGGGATATTTCCGTGAGTGTTATTCTGGTTGCTAATGAGTATTAAACAGAATGCTACACATGGGACCATTACACTGAGTACAAATGAACAAACTGAGAAACAAAACATAACACAATGTAAAAAAAAAAGTATACACAATATCTGAATGTAGTCAAATCCTTCAAAAATAAAAAATGCTTATTAAGAGATTTATGACTCATTTCCAGGTTGGAAGAGGACCATCCGATCTGCACAAAAGATTGACACAGGTTTTGTTTTTACTCCAGATGCCCTTCCTGACGCAACTCTTCCATTTTATCCGGGCCTCGGACCAGCACTGCATCCAGGGGCCGGGGTTTGTGCAGTGGGTGAGAGTTGAAACCAGGCCTTCACCAAGCTGGGCAAGAAACCTACCGCTGAGCTTCCACTTCCCCAGACTATTTATTTTGGGAAAATAC
Source organism: Clarias magur (assembly GCA_013621035.1). Classification (NCBI taxonomy): domain Eukaryota; kingdom Metazoa; phylum Chordata; class Actinopteri; order Siluriformes; family Clariidae; genus Clarias; species Clarias magur. The sequence goes on along the minus strand of QNUK01000209.1, from coordinate 40,782 downwards.
AATAAAGTTGCTATGATATAACACGTTTGCAGTGTGTGCAACAGCTAGTTCTGACCAAGCAATCTGATTGGACGAGAGGCATTTCTCAAGTGATGAGAATAGACGGAAACAGCACTGGGACCTTTAACTATATGCATCACTCCACTTCACAGGTGCTCTAATAATTGTCCAAGAAGGTCCAAGGTTCAAACCCCAGCGCCATCAAGTCGCCACTATTGGGCCCTTGAGCAAGGCCCTTAACCCTCAGATGTATACTGAGATAAAAATGTAAGTTTTTAAATTTTAGCTGCCACTATTTGTACTGTAGCTTTCCAAAATCTGCATTCACAACTTATTATTACTTATAATTATTAATATCATTAACTAGCAATAAAAAAAGCTATTTGATATGATCCAACCTTTCATTGTTTTTTTTTTTCCTTTCTAGATTTTGCACACTCATGGGGCCGTGTGCGTTCTGCCCCACTTATCTTCCACTGAGATATCATTTCACCTAGGGGTTCAAAAGCAAGGGAACGGTGAATTATAGATAGGACAACATGTATACATTATAAATTCACATGCACCATTGAGACATTGTTTCTCCCTCAAAGACTGAAAAGAAAAATAATCGTTTAAAAAGTCTCCTTTTTCCAGTGGTTGATTCTTTGGGGTTTTTAAATTTTTTTCAGTTGAACTGTTTTTCTGAATCTTTCAACACCACCTGCTGTTTCAGAGAAGGAAATCTAAAGCTGCTCGAAACAAGCTGTACTCTGTATGACTCTGTTTTTCAACACTCAGCTATACAGAGTTACTCTGTAAAAAAAAATAATGCAGCCTGTAGCATTAAGTCACACGTCATTGACCTCAACTTCATCTCGTTTGAGGCTACGCAGTTATTAATATTATCTTTCTTCATTAAAATCTATAGTCATGAGCCATTATTGTTTGCATGGTAATTCCTGTCAAATAAAAATTCACCATCATCATCATCATCATCATTACAGATGTTAAACAGCTGTCCCTGACATTATTATTATGGACGCACATTTCGGGATCATGTATCATGTAAAGCATGGACGCGGTTAAGGTTTGCTTTTAAAAAAAAAAATTTTTTAATGGAGGCCAAATTTCAGGACTGAGACAGAAACAGTGAGGAAAATAGAGATTTTTGGGAAGTGAGGAAACTTGAGAACCAGGAAGAAGCCCGTATACAATGGCATCAAAAAGTATTTCATAATTTTTTATTGTTTTGCATTTTTGTCACATTTAAATGACTGAGATCATCAAACAAAGATTAACAAGTTTTATATTAAAATTTGATTGATCATCTCAATCATGTAAGTGTGACAGATATGCAAAACAATAAAAAAAATATGAAAGGGGGGAGGGGGGGCTTTTTACCGCTCTGTAGATACGAGGAGATCAATTATGAAGATCCACCAAGACCTGCGCCTGCATTACTCTAGCAGTCTACAGCAACCTTTGTTCCGTGATATGTTCGAAAACACGCTTTTTGAACAATTACATTACGCATACCGTGGTAAATCAACACGCTAATAGTGTGTATGTTAGTTTCTTTAAGGAGAAATAAACTTTGTTTGTCTTTTTTTATTTTAGTACAGGTAGTCCCTTCCATTCCAGAAGGATGTTCGTAAGTCGGATTTGTTCTTAAGTCCGACAAAGTGAGTCTTACAATATATACCTTTGGCACGCATTTACAACATAATCCATACCAATCCACTTGACTAAATCTGTCCCCTTTCCCCAGACTGCTATCACGTGGCATCCCACAATAAAATGTGAAATGTTACAGTGTTGTCTCTGCGCCTTTAAATCGAGAGGGGACTCCATTGCCATTTTCGCTCAGAGCTGTTTTCCACTGTTTTGGACTGTGAACTCTGAAGATTGAAGGTTGAACATTTTCCTGAAATTAGGATTAGTCTCCATCAGGACAGCCATTTTCTACCATTGTGCTCCCGGACCGATTCATTGAAACCGGTGAGGCCGACTCATTTTACCGCAATCTCACACGCACAATATTGTAAAATATAACTATAAATATTGGTATCTGGCGCACTGCAGTGTCTATTTTTTCTACAATACACATGAGCTACTTCCGTGATTTGTTCGCATCTACAGTACGAATGTTCATAGAACCGCGGTCCGTTCGTATCTGCGAAAAATTCGTAAGTCGAATGTTCGTGATTCGGGGATTGTATATTTTGGTGCATACTGTATATACAGTATTTACACAGCATTGTTACGTCTAGTAATTTAAGCATGGTTTTATTAAAACAAAAATAGTAATCCAAGCACTTGTGTTTGTGTGTCTGCTTCAGCGCACTGCAGTCATGAAGTCACGATCAAATTTATGCATAATAAAAAACATACAAACAAAAACCTTGTTAAATGACTTGCATTAACGACTTCTTCACATGCACTAAAGGGGTTGTGCCTTACAACAGCAGGTGTGGAGACGCAACACCCGAAAGGAGATGCAATGCACTTAAGAAGTAAAGCGCTTTCTTTGCAGCCCTCATATGAGCCATGACGGTGTGAACTTCCAGCAGCATCCCTAACGTGAGCCAGATACACTGAGCCATCTGTCTGAAACACACACACACACACACACACACACACACACACACACACATGCAAGAAAGAAAACACACATACGTCCTTTCTTATGCACAGACAATTGCACAATCCACAGGGGCATAAAGACCCAGATAATATACTGTAGATGTGCACACACACACACACACTTCACATAAGCAGGACAGTTTTTAACAAGCTACAAATCTCTTAAACGTCCTTCTTAAAGACAACATATGCACTCTTTAATGCCAAATGGAATGTTAATAGTTGACAGCGTTTAATCGTACACACACACACACACACACACACACACACACACACACACACACACACACACACACACACAAACAGCCGCTTGGCTGCTGTGAGTGAACGCTTCGGTTCCCGTGGAGCTCCAAGCATTAAAGATTTATTTGGTGATTTGAAATATTGATTGAGAGAGAAAAGCAGAAGTGGGAATGAGCAGCAGGAGGTTCTCATTGCTCTCACAACAGAACGTATAATGTGCCTCGTATCGAGCTCTCATTCTCTCACTCACACACACACACACACACACACACACACACACACACACACACACACGCTGAATCTAAACACTGATTACCAGAGAAAGTAAAGGGAAGACCAGGACTGGGTTCAATACAAAACGATAGAGTATAATCGAAAGGATAGAAAGAGAGGGAAGAAATTACATTAGAGCGCGGTTTTATGTTGCCCTCCTCACGGCTCCGGGTTCGACCTACAGCTCGGGTTACTGTCTGTACCGAGTTTCAAGTATTCTCCCTGTGAAGGAGCGCTTCCTCCTTAAACTGGGGGCGGTTTAGAGGAGCAGGCATACGTGTATGTTTCATGGAGAGCGGGAGAAAACTGGAGAGACGAAGAGCAACAGCGCTGCCCATCACCGTGCATTCGTAACTCTTATTATTTGTCCATTACTCAGTGAGGCACGGATTAAGCGCAGGCTGTCAGTCGCCTGGTGAGAAAATCAGAACAATTTCTCCGAAGAAGATGAATGTCCAGACGCCAAATGAGAGCAAGGGAAGTGTGAAATTATCAATCTGAATCTTGTTAGGCCAAAAGGCATTATGAGTTCTAATCACTGCCAGGCCTGGCGTTTCATAAGAACAGACCGATTGAAGCCCTCAGCTCTCCCAGTGTGTGTGTGTGTGTGTGTGTGTGTGTGTGGACATGGTGATATCGCTGAGATGAGATGAGAGTCTCAAGGCCCTGTAATCATCAGCCGGCAAGCCCAGAAAGCGCAGGGCCCAGCGCTGGTCTCGGCTCAACGGGAAGAAGAGGACGTTTCCTACAGATGCAGTCGACTTCTATGTCTCCAAGCGTCTGACTAAGTACATTTTCACCTCCTACAGCACGACAAGCACGTTGCTTGCAAAGCTAATGAAGCGTATGACTTCAGTCTAAAAATTTCATTTTTCTTTCGAAACATAGTCTACTACATTTATTTTTATTATTTATGTTTATTGAAGTACTACAGAGCCCCTGAAGGGACAAAAAAATGTAACAACAAAAAAAAAAATCAGAGGAAGAAAAAAGAAAAAAAAGAAAAAAAAAAAGGGGTCCGAGTCAAGTTTTGCGAGATCTCGCAAACATTTTGCGAGATCTCGCAAAACTTAACTCAGTGTTACCAATTTCGTTCAGCAAGAAACTTGATCCATGACCGGGAAGGAAAGTGTTACAGATCCAGTCCAGTCCTACATTTTTTTTTTTTACTCCAAAAATTCCTTCAACAGATTTTTTCCCCTCATCTATGTCCCTTTAGCGGCTCCGTAAAGAACTGTACTGCAGCCTGCATTTACAGTGCAGTACTAGACACCGCAGATTGTTCGATCTAAAATATAGAAATACACTCGTATGCAATGTAATGTAATATAATGAAATGCCTCCTACATGGTAGACTTCGAAGCGTTGGAGTGTGAAAGCCTGAGGAAGTCAAAACAAGCTCTTCTGTTTGCAGCGAAAGCAGAAAGGATACACGGTGAGACAAGATGCGAGGGAGAAGATAATCCTTTCATGGATGTGCCCCATCGATTAGCGGCTTATTTTCGAAAAAGACACAGCTAGTAAAATCATCTCTGATTAACATCTGCTGTCGTCTCTGAGGATTAGTGTACACAGAGACTGGTTTCCTTTTTACATTTTTTTCTTTCTTTGTTATTTTTTTTTTAAGGAGCCAATCTCCAGGCCGCGACCGGATCCATCGTGTCTTGTCTACCATTCTGCCGGGATTGTCCGTATGACTCAGAGCTAACAGATGACTAATAGACCGGAGTCTTGATGATGTTATGGTCGAACCTTGCTGGACGGACTGACTGACGTTTCATTGAGCGAGTCTGTCTTTCTTAGCCTTGTTTAAACGCATGTTATTGAGCTTTATTCTGATAAGACAAATGAGACCAGAAATAAAACCAAGTTTCATTTATCTGTCCCTGTAGGGTATGTCGGTCTGCCCCTCCTTCACTCTATCTAGGTTTATTTGGGCTTCTCGTCTAATTTTAGCAACCAAACCCAAATTGAATGTCTGCATTTCGGATAATTAGAGACACACAGACGGAAAAATCACACTCGTATGTAACACGGCTTGTATAGAGTATGTACAGTATACCTGTATAGTGCTTCAAATATCTACATCTGTATCTGTAAACCAGCTTGTGTATGTGTGGGAGTTTCCATTATTTTTCCAAGATTTTTCTAAAATAATGGAAACTTTATGGTGTGTGAATTCTGACTCGGACACTTCCTCAACCTCAGCTACATCGCTCTGGTTCATTCTCACTCACTCACTCATCGTCTATACCGCTTAATCCTGTATTCAGGGTCACGCTGGGCCATGGAGCCTATCCCAGGCAGCTTAGGGCACGAGGTGGGGTACACCCTGGACAGGGTGCCAGTCCATCACACATACACACACACACACTCATTCACACACTACGGCCAATGTGGGAACAACAATTAACCTAACTAACGTGTCTTCGGACTGTGGGAGGAAACCGGAGGACCCGGAGGAAACCCACCAAGCACGGGGAGAACATGCAAACTCCATGCACACAGAGACGGGAATCGAGCCTGGCCAGGAATCGAACCCGGACGCTGGAGGTGCAAGCCGACAGTGCTAACCACCACACCACCGTGCCGCCCTGGTTCATTCCCTATCCATCTTATCCTGGACAGGGTCGCAGGGGGCCTTTTCCCAGGGGGCTCGGAGCACTAGGTAAGGCACATCCTGCACAGGGTGCCTATCTATTTCATGGCACACAAACATGCACATGCTCACACAATCACTCAGACATTACGGGAACGGCAATTAGCCGAATCTGCATTAAAAACATATTGGGAGGAAACCGGGGTACCCGGAGGAAACCCATCAAGCACGGGTAGAACATGCAAACTCCATACACACAAACCCAACGCGGGAATCGAACCGAGCGGGAGGTGCAAGGCCACGGTGCTAAATCACTAATTTTAGTCTTTTATTCTGGCGAATTTGCTTGATTCTGTATCCAATATAAAAACCAAAGTGTTCATTTAAGGAAAAATTAGACCATGCTTTTTACAGTATACTTTTTTTTTTTTTAAAAGAAGAACCTCCAGTATGTTTGAAAGATATTTGGAGAGAAAGAATTCACCAAAAACTGAACTTAAGCCATCAAGCTGCTGTCTGCACTTTCTCTGTTACTGTAATAATCACCTGGCCACAGTGAGATGGACACTTCAGGCTGTAGTGAGGCTCAATATGTGCTTTCAAATAAATGTACCTGTCTCCAATCCTAATAAGAAACCAGCCCCTAAGCTCTTCAGAGTGGTCACACCTTATTCATCCATCCATCCATCTAGTGTCTATAGCGTTAATACTGCGTAGGGTCGCAGGTGGCGCAGAGCCCATCCCAGGGAACCAAGAACGACAGGCTGGGGGACATCCTGGATGAGCACATCGAAGAGCACAAGCACGCAAGTAATCATACACTAAGGGTAAATTGGACTCAGATGTCTTTGGAGGAAACCGGAGTACATGGAGGAAACCCATAAGAACAGTAAGAACATGCAAAATCAATGCACACACACCAGAGATGACATTCAAACCCACAACCCTGGAGGTGCGAGGCAAAAACGCTAACCACCACACCACCATGCTGCTGCGCTCGCCATCGATGGCTTTAAATATCTGATTAAACAACTGAAAATATCTTCAACCACTTTTTCACCTTTTGAAAATTCAGAAAACAATGTTGACATCCTGAATTGTTTCTACACTGTGCACACTGCATCCTGAAAAACATCCCCACATCCTGCAATACAGCCCATATCCATGCATGGCTTAACACCATCATCATCAACATCATCATCATCATCACCTTGCGATTCTCCAACCTCATCAATCAGCCCATTATCATCTACCACATCACTAATTGCTCCAACACCATCCATACCCTGTCCCCAATACCCCAAAAACATTGCCACATATTCTCAGATACAACAGTGCCATCACCCCTGATCACTAAATCCACCAACACCGATGCCTCAACATCATCCTCATGCCACCCCCAAGTCCTGTGTCACATTTCAGTGCCTTATCGTCTCCTGTAGTCTAGAGTCACATTGACACAATCGATTAAGCCTCCTAGGGATTAGCCTCCAAATTCATCTGGAGCCGATAAAGTATTGGAATGGACTTAAGGATGACAACAAAAATTCAGCCCAAGGCGGAATGATAGAAGGAGCAAAGTGCTAAACACAGCCAGAAGAAAGTTGTCAGTGACGCCTTAGTGGTTAAAGCATTAGGCTACATAGTTCAAATCCCGGAAGCGCATCACTGCTGGGTCGTTGAGCAAGACTCTAAAACATTTTTTTTTCTGTTTCTGTGAGTAAAATTGTCATCCATGAATCAGTCATGGTCTATACCACATCATCCTGTATACCTATATATATATATCCCCCTCTCTAGGGGGCCTAGAGTCTATCCCAGTAGACTCCCGCAAAAGGCGGGAATCACTCACTATCACACACTACAGGCAATTTGGGAACGGCAAACGGAGGAAACCAACCAAGCACAGGGATAACATACAAACTCCCAGCACACAGACTCGAAGGAGGAATCGAACCCGGACTCTGGAGGTGCAAGGCCGACGGTGCTAACCACTCTAAACCACCAGATTGCAAAATCCTTTAATGGCATAATGGTAAAATGACAGATCAGCATTTAGACTGTAGATAAGGCAGATTATGGATAACCTCCCATTTGAACAAATGTTTAGTATTTCATTCATCCTGTCCACCTTCTGAACACCTTCATCCACCATTTTATCATTGCTTTTAAATTACATCATGTCACAATGCAATGGAAAAAAAAAAAAGTAGTGCTGCTGAAGTCTACAGTCATGTTGACTCAATCAATTGAACCTCTAAGGGGTTATCTAACAAACTTCACTTGAGCTGACAAAGTATTGGAACGGCCTTTAAGATGGCGACAGGCGTTCCCTTAAGGGAAAATCGACCTGAATGTGATAAAAGCTGTTCTGAAACACGGCCAGTATGGAGTTTGTCCAGGTATTATGCTACAAAACTAGAAATCACCATAACACACAAAATAATACGCATGTGGCCTTGATATGTATTCATCTTATGGGAGATTCTTTTATTCTTGGTTGAATAAATAATTCCCCTGAAAAACACTGCAATATTTAACATTACTAATCATTTTGATTATGTAACAAACAGAAAAGCAAATGCAAAATTAAGATCCAAAACAAATAAAGTTAATCAACTTAAATCTAATTCAATTAAAATGATATCAATATAACATCAAATCAGTAAAAATAAGCAAACCAACCAAACAAATAAAGACATAGATATTAATGTAATAAAATCAATCAATTCATCAATCAATCACTCTATCAATCAATCAATCAATCAATCAATCAATCAATCAATCAATCAATAAAGAAAGTAAATGCATATGAAAATAGATTAATAAAACAATTAACCAACCAAACAGCCCCCCCCACAAAATTACAAAATGAATCTATTAAAGAATCAAACAAACAGCCAAACAAGCAAACAAACCATTAATAACAATCAACCACGCAAAATTCACTCACTCACTCATCATCTATACCGCTTAATCCTGTATTCAGGGTCATAGGGGCCTGGAGCCTATCCCAGGAGACTTAGGGCACAAGGCAGGGTATATCAGGGTGCCAATCCTATACAAGGCACACACGCACACACACACACACACACACACACTACGGCCTATTTGGGAACGGCAATTAACCTAACCTGCATATGTTTGGACTGTGGGAGGAAGCCAGAGGACCCGGAGGAAACCCACCAAGCACAGGGAGAACATGCAAACTCCATGCACACAGAATCGAACCCGGCCCCGGAATCGAACTCGGACCCTGGAGGAGCAAGGCGACAGTGCTAACCACCACACCACCACGCACAAAAATATATAATTAAATAATAAAGAAAATAACAATGAAATAAAATGAAACAAACCAACCAAACAAATACAGGAAGAACAAAACTGCAATAAATATTGCAATTAACAACATAACCAATCAAGCAAGCAACTGACCAAACATAAATATTTTTTAAATATTTATATGAATATATAAAATATTTTAATACATATTTTAAATACCAAAAAAAAAGCTAAATAATCCATATAAATAAAAGAAAGGTTTTGTCTGTACATTGGTCAGAACTCACTCTTTTAACGATATCTTCATGTTTCATACATTCACGTTTCATACAGTCAGTCTGGTTGTCTGTCTGTCTGTCTGTCTCTCTTATCACAGCATCATGCAAAACTGTGTATAACTTACTGTTTATCTGCCTGAAGTTTAACCTCCGCCATAATTGAAATCAAAATGTAATACCGATGTTATGAACAGTAATGTGCCAGATTTAATAATCGAATTTAAAATAAGCTTGTATAGAGTATATACAGTATATCTGTTTGGTGCTTCGAATATCCATATCTGTATCTGTAAACCAGATTTTGTGTGTATGTGTGTGTGTTTGTGTGTGTGAGTATCCTGTATGTGAGACTAAAGTCGAAGATTTTTCTTTAATAAACTTAAAATAATGGAAACTTCATGGTGTGTGAATTCTGACTCGACCTTAGCTTCATTGCTGAACATGGCTCTAGTTTGTTCCTGTACAGGGTCGCGGGGGAGACTGGAGCTTTTCCCAGGGGACTGGGGGCACTACAGTAGGGACGGCACCAATCTATTCCATGGCACACTAGCATGTAGATGCTTCAAACACTCTGGACAATTTGGGAACGCCAGTTAACCTAATCTGTATGTCTTTGGATGGAAACCAGAGAACCCGGAGGAAACCCATCAAGCTCGGGAAAAGCATGCAAACTCCATGCACACAGAGAGGGGAATCGAACCCGGCCCCTGGAGGTACAAGGCGACAGTGCTAACCACTACACCACCGTGCCGCCCTGCAACTGCACCAATAGATATTAATTAGAAAAGCTAAACTGGGTATTTTTACTGGGATTAATTCATATTTCAATTTAAATAACAGCGCTGAAGAGGTCTAAGTGAATTTTAACGGACTGGAGTCATTTTAAGAGAAAACTTAATCTTTATCCGATTTCTCATCAGTGATTCACTCTCCGATTACCGAACAGGGAGTGTATTTGGATGATGACGAAAGAAGTACAACTTAGTGTAAACGGCAAAAGATAATAAACCTTACAAACTGTGATTTCTTTTGAAGGCAAATTAATAAATCTACCCGAGGTTCTCTTCTTTAGCAGGTGGCTCGGACTCCGACTCTGATGCCGAAACCTTCTCCCTGAGCACATGCAACTTTAATGCTCTGACACCCTGTAAAGTTCATTCCTTTAAAAATATAACCTGTATCGACATCGCCTGGAACGCAGGGTTATAGACCTTTATACGACACCCAGCACAGATTTACGCCTTTCTAATATCACTTTCTATCACAATAAACACAACTGCTGCGTGCATGCTGTGTGATGCTTTATAATACAGGAAAGACTGCAGCTCAAATCCTTTTAGCTTTCCTCCACTAAAATGATTTGCGGCTTTTTGAATTTATTAGGTCAGTGGAAGTGACTTTTATTTTTCCATAAACACGCAACAAGCCTGGTGAAAGGAACTTGGATGCTCGGATTGGATATGTCGGTGTAATCATGCATAAATAATTCCTGGATTTTTTCTTCTTTCCTTTCTTAAAGGAGCGAACAAACTTTATACGACGTGAGCATATTAAAATTGTATGTGCTTGGGGAAGAGACCACAACACAACTGGAGCCACTGGCTATATGTGTATATTGCACATTTGAATTCCAGCCGAACTGTCTCCAGAGGGGTTTGGGTTCGATCCGAGGGTGTGAATCAGGCACGTTGATCTAGCATTGGCTCCAGGCTCTGGTCGTTCCTCTGTGACCATGAGTTGCTCTGAGGTACCTGAAATCTATAGTAACAGAGTTTGTGTTCGTAACTGAGCGCAACAGACAAATGTTCTCATTATAATGCCACACTTAGCCAGAGGACTGCCGGCACATGTGACATTTTTTTTTTTCAGATCTAGAGAAGAGTTTATAGAAGGACCTTACAGCTATTTCTTGTTTCTGAGATCTTGAAAGGTCACACGCATAAGGATTTTTCTTATGATGTTTAAGACACTTTGCAGTTATTCATGTTCAGCCGAACATAAAACGTACTAATGAATCTCATTTTTCAGAGACAAGATAATTAGTGTTAATTAGTTTCTGTCTGTTTTTAAGTATATGTACATTCCTTGATACTTTCTACTATGTATTCGGACACTTAACCATCACAATCCAGAAATCACTGGCCGTGTTCGAAGGTTCGAGTTCCTCCTCCAAAAGGTGTGCGGTGCGGTTGAGCTCAGTCACGGCTATTACTATTATGGTTTGGGATGAGGTGTCTTGTGGTTGATTGGTACTGTAACATGACAAGCTTCATGTTTGATTTCCTTAATAACGTTAAGAGTGGTGGCACAGTGGCGTAGTAGTAAACCTCCAGGGTCGAGGGTTCGATACCCACCTCGGGTCTGTGTGTATGTGTGGTTTGCATGTTTTCCCCATGCTTGGTGGATTTCCTCCGGGTACTCTGGTTTCTTCCCACAGTCCAAAGACAAGCTGACTAGGCTAGCTGACGTTCTCAATACGTTGCCATAGTGTTTATGAATTGGCAGGGTGTACATTATGCCATCTTGTACCCAAAGTTATATTAGATGAGATTACATGCAGATTCATGCTCTTCATGCTCCATGAGTTGAGAGGTCACTGTGCTGCTCAAAATGATTTTTCATTAACTGAAAAACTGCTGGACAACCAAAGAGTCATAAAAGAAAAACACTGCTTCAAGACACGCCTTAATAGTTCATTCCATCCATGACCAGTGATCACCACTGTATTTTATTCCCATTTTGTACAATCATGGAAGGACCTCCAGTCAACATTAACAAGCATTCTCACACACTACAGGTAATTTGGCAATGCCAATTAGCCTAACCTCTAGTCTTTGGTTGGAAACCCACCAAGCACCGGGAGAACATGCAAACTGCCCACAGACTCCCACAGACCCAATGCGGGAATCAAAGCCGGGACCTGGAGGTGCATTGCGACACTTTTAACCACCAATAGTCCATTACACCACCACATCGTTGATTATTTTCCTGTAAACGCACACCGCCAAATTGTTTCATCCACTATACAGTATGGACAAAAGTATTTGGCCAAAGCTACGATGACATTGTATCAAAATATACGGACTTTAATATGGACTCGGTCCCCCTTTTCCAGCCATAACAGCTTCCACTCTTCTCGGAAGGCTGTCCACAAGATCACGAAGTGTTTCTGTAGGAATTCATTCTGTGGAGAGTTTACGAGGAGGTTTGGGCACCGATGTTGGACGAGAAGAATCTCTGTTCCAGTTCATCTCAAAGGTGCTCGATGGGGTTGAGGTCAGGGCTCTGAGCGTCAAGTATTTCATCAAACCATGTCTTTATAGTCTTTGCAATAGAAAAGCGCCTTGTTAACTGTTGACACAAAGCAGGAAGCATTAGCATCGTCCAAGATGTCTTGGTATACTGTACTGTATATAACGCTGAAGCATTGGGATTTTCCCTTCACTGGAGATAAGGGGCCTGATTGATTGAAACACCAGAATTCAATAACTGAAAGGGTTTCCTCAAGCAAAGCATGTCCATATTAGTGTAGTTTACAAAACTATAGTGCGCGTTTAAGTGTTTAAGCGCGCTCTCTCTCTCTCTCTCTCTCTCTCGCGCGCGCTCTCTCTCTCTCTCTCTCTCACGTGCTTTGACTCATGCACGAGCGCACACGCTCGAGCGTTATCGCGCGCCTCAGTTTAAGAGCGCGCAGCTCAGGCGGCACGGGATTATTTCTCTCTCTCTCTCTCTCTCTCTCTCTCTCAGAGTGATTTCCGTAGTGCTCAGCTCACCGTCAGTATTTTACATCTGATCATCGGAGTGCTCGCCACCTCCAAATGTTCCCCAGTGAACTCCTCTCATCATCATCGCCATCATCATCATCATCATCAGGAGCGCAGCAGCGGGAATGAATCTCTGTTTAAATTTGAGGGCAGGACGGGAGCAGAAGTTTCTCAGTGACTGAATGCATGCACGAGTTTGAGCAGTTTGCACTTTGAGCTCCTGCATGGATCCTGGTTTGGGTTCACAGCGCTCATGGGAGACAAAGGTAAGAAAACCGGACCGCGCGATCACCAGATCGCGCGCACTGACACGGAGTGTCTATTTGCTTGTGCATTAAAAATAAATAAATAAACAAATAAATAAATAAAAAATCACAAAATATATGTGACACACATGAATGGAAAGTTTGCTCGAGCCGTGCAAGCAAAGTGCATTATACAGTATATAATGTAGCATCAATAGTTTGTAGTGTGCAGACTTACATGAGAACAGTTGTACATATATTCATATACAGTATGCATGCCACCTTGCACCTCCAGGGTCCAGGGTTCGATTCCGACCTGTTCATGTGCACCCCATGCTCGCTGGTTTTCCTCTGGGTATTCCGGTTTCATCCCACAGTCATGCAAAGACATGCAGATTAGGCTAATTGGCGTCCCCAGTGTACCGTAAGTCTGAGTGTCTGTGTCCTGCGATGGATTGGATTGTACCCTGCCTCGTGCCATGTCTTCAACCAGGGAAGAAGTTTGAGGATAGTACAAGGATATAGAAAGTGAAGTTGGGAGAAAATGTCATGAGCATCATTGTATTTAGTATGTCACTGCATAAAAAAGTGCATTATAATGCATATATGTCTGCATGAGGTGGCACGGTGGTGTAATGGTCAGCGCTGACGACCTCGCACCTCAGGGTCGCGGGTTCAAGGCACACGTCCGGGTCTGTGTGTGACGTTTGCATGTTCCCGCCGTGCTTGGTGGGTTTCCTCTGCGTACTCCGGCTTCATCCAAAGACATGGCGATCAGGTGAAGTTAATTGCCGTTCACAAATATTGTGTGATTGAGCGTGTGTGTGTGTGTGTGTGTGTGCAGCCTTAGCACCTTATCCAGTGTGTACCCTAAATGCCTTGAGCCCCAAGTCTCCTGGCATAGGCTTCTGTCATCCCTGATGAGTGAGAGAGTGAGTGAGTGAGTGTCTGCGTGCACATATCATATTGCAAACAGGTCCAAACTATGCAGTGACATTATTGCAATGAGGTATATTTCGTATCTAGTCGTTTTTTTCTTTGTCTCTTGTGTATATTAAAGTGTGCATTTGTAGAATAAAGCTTTAAAAAATGCAGTATGTCAGTGCTCCAGTGATGTACCTTTAAATAATGCTTATACTGTATATTCCCATTTATAGCTGAAATAAAAGCAGGTGCTGTGCAAGCAGAAAAGAAAGGCAAATTGAAACATGAATAAATGGTACTGTAATTCCCTTGTTCCATTGAAGTGCATTATTTCCTACAGTCTGGTGTGGAAAATTATTTGTATTATTATTATTATTATTATTATTATTATTATTACTATCGTAATAGTTCATTCATTAACCTCCCCACTCATATTGAACTGTGTGATCCTCCAGCGTGTATTTCCAAACTGCAAGCTGTGTCACAGCCAACTTGCGATATACAGTATATTTTGCCCATATGGCGCATCCCTTTTTACATCCTGTGAGTAATTACGCAGAGCAAGATGAAACTCGGCGAATTTAACACCCACCATGCTGCCTGAATCCATCCACTTCTAAACTAGCACCTGATCCGCTAAATTAACATCCGCGGCGTGGCGTGAATTCTTACACGCGCGCGACACTGTTAAGGGTTAATCCGACAACCGCGCGCATAGTCATGACATGATGTAGAGTGATGTTTCTTTCTTTCTTTCTTTTTTTTTTTTGAAATGCAGAGCGTGAAAAAGAAGAAAGAAAGCAGAGCACACAGTAACTCGCGAGGGATGTGTATTTGGTGATGCACAGCTTTCTCTAATCCATATAAGCCACAGGAGTGTTCGTGCACGCTTTGCTTCGCATGATTTCTCCTCTTTCCTTTCTTTCTTCCCTTCTTTTCTTGTGTATGGTGAATGTTGATGCTCCTGTTCAGCCAGGATAAAACACACTGCATGGGATTTTCTGCATGCACACTGTGGAATTCATAATTCATAATTCATACGACTTATTTATTAGCACGCTGTAATATTCATGAGCGCGTGGTTCGACAAGCATTTCGCTCACGTCAAAGTATTTTACCGTGTCCTGTTCACAGATCAACTGATACGATGCGGAATCAGCAACAGCCGTCAACGTTCGTACTGTAAGAATGCACCCAAGTCACCAAGGTTTAGTGTTGTAAGTAGGATGTGAGTGCTGTGCGTGTGTGTGTGTGTGTGTGTGTGTGTGTGTGTGTGTGTGTGTGTGTGTTTGATGATGATATTGATACGCTGTTCTCACATGGCACTCACATGTCAGGGTAAATACTGTGCATATTTCCTTGCATTTAGTGTGATTTAGATCTGAAAATGAAGACTATACTGTATACAGTAAGCATTGCAATAGTGATTAAAAAAAGATCAGTTTGACTTTTTATTTTAGTGTACATACTTTTTTTAAATTACACATCAGCACTAGTGAATTCTCCGTTATTTTTAGATTAGATTAGATTCATCTTTATTGTCACCGCATGTGTATGGTACATGGCGAACCAGCGTGTTTGTCGCAGTGCAAAAAAAAATTTTTTTTGCATATCTAAACAGGACACAGAGAAGGAGTTATGTACAATGAGTGCAAATCATTACAAATGATTATCCATGGATGCAATAAATGCAATAAAAGATATTCTATACCATGGTTATGATCGCGCGGTTTGAGAAAGTTAGACAGTGCAATGCATATGTGCAATTTGTTATGGAGAGTGAAATGAAGTAATGAAGTCATATACTGTACATGTGTGCAGTGAGAGATGCTGCACCGTGTGATCCTGAGTATTTATAGTTTATATAAAGTAGTGCGTTATGAGCAGGTCAATCCTATTTACTGTATCTATATAGTAATATGTTTATGAGCAGTGCATAACATGAGTATTTACCTTATTTTATCATCACTTTCAGATTTTTATGCAATATTAATAGTTGAATGATAATAATAGCAATAATTCATTCTATTAAAAGTAAAGTATAAAATATAATATAAAATAATTAATAATTAATATATATATATATATATATATAATATATTATATTATATATATTAATTATAATTAATTATAAAATCATTCTATTAAAAGTAAAGTATAAAATATAATATAAAATAATTAATAATTAATATATATTATATATGATATATATAAATTATTAATAATAATTAATATATATGTTGTTGTATAATAATGTTGCTTGCTTTGTTATAAAAGTAAAGTATAAAATATTGTGGGAATGATGTGGGAATATCTTCATGACGCAGTGCTTTGCCGCCTTCATTTCTTTCCCCGTAACATGACAAGCTGGATTTTTATAGAAAAAAATATTAGAAGCATATGAGGGCTTATCGGCTATAACATACTGTAAGTGATAATCTGTTGCTTGCTTTGTTATTCAACAACCGTTCACTGTATCTACGTATACGCCAGTAACCAATAATACGGTACAAGGTGCAGTTCTTTTCATAAGCTCCCCCCGTTTCTATTCTAATCCTGCAGTCACTTAGAGCTGGTTCATAAAGTCTTGTTCTGGGTTCGGGGACAGAATGATCAGAGCTTAATGAAAGAGACGTTTATAATGGCAGTAAACTCGGAGCAGCGACGGAACGCAGGGGTTTTAATCTCCGTGTCCAAATCAAGCAGAGTGAAAGATGTGAAACATCAACAAGTGAACATTATCCCTGATCAGATAAACAGTACAGTAAACGCTTTAATAATATGGTTTTGTTGAAAGACACGACCCTCTGTCCCTGTGAATCACTTTCTTTTACTCAGTATGGTATTTCAGGATTGTATAAAAATATACAAATATACAGCTTTGTTGTTGAAGGAATGATTTTCTTTAAATAGGATATGAACTCATTTTTATTTGACACAGCATCTAGAAGAACCTTATGATCATAAATGGATCCAAATCTAAAAATAAATTAAAATATAGTCGCAAGCAACGATGACGGGCCCAAGCACCCTGTGCCATTGCTACCCCGGGCGCACCGCACGACCTGTGCTATTCGAGTGTGTTAAGACCTCGAAGAAGCCATCGCCACCCGGTTGCACCGCACAACCTGCACGCGTCACACACTATACAGGGCTAATGTCAGTTTGGATGTCAGTTTCAGGTGTGCTTTTGCAAAATAACCGGCCTCCTGTTGAGTTGAGCCCAGGACATGCAGTGCGAAAGTTGTTCGGCTCGATGAGCGCTAAATGTGTACCGAGTTTCGTGTGCCTATGTGAAAGTGTGTGTATGAGCTATACAGTAAAATCTCGTGTGGGGGCCCCCGGGCCACGAGACTCTCAGGCATCCTGATGACAGCAGATTCCAACCTGTCTGCCAAGTTTCATGAGTTTTCCAGCATGTTACGACCCCCGAAAATCCAAACGGGTGGAAAAAAAAAAACAATCCTTAGGAAAACAAGAGGGTCCTGCGCACCTTATAGTGCTTGGGCCCAAATAAATATATATACAGCATCTGGCAGACGCCTTATCCAGAGCGAATTATATATATATATATATATATATATATATATATATTTTTTTTTATTGATTTTATTTGATTTTTCTCTCTCATTTTGTCGTATCCAATTTCCCCCGAGTCTCTAGAGGACTCCCACATCAAGGCCACTCAGGGAGGGACGAAGACTATCACATGTTTCTACATCTTTTCGAACTTTTGCTTACGCTCCGCTGAGAGCGGCGTAACACAATCGGAGGACAGCGGACTAGTTATCCGCTCTTTTAGCTTGTGTGAGAGTGCGGAGAGCCATGATTGACGTGAGAGCGCGAAGGGTCTCCCATCCAACCGCTTAGAGAGCTCAGCCAATCAGCTCTCTCTAGGCCCCTGGCTGCGGGAGGCTACAGTACAGCATCACCCAGGAATCGAACGCGACTTATATTATCTGAGAATTTTGGAGGTTAAGGGCCTTGCTCAGGGGCCCAACAGTTGCAACGTGGTGGAGGTGGCAGGGTTTGAGCCCTGTCATGAGGCCAACGCCGCAAACACTGAGCTAGCTCTGCAACCATTGACACTGTGAAGCTTGTTACCATACCACCATGATTCATCATGTTTTGTTCCTTACCAAACGTAAGCAGGTCACTCTGGATAAGAGCGTCTGTCAAATACCTAAATGTAAATGTTTTTATTTATAATGCATCTTTGGGATTTTCTTTCGTTCTTCCTTGCCATGTTTCTTCTTTGGCATCAATTATTAAAGCCTGGTATTTCACTGATGTATTACTGCATTTCAATCCAGTAATTCTGCTTATGCGTATTCAGTAGTTTCTGCTTATGCTTTCTAAAAAGAGACAGACAACCCCATTAGGATAATGTAAAAATTATAATAATCACTCGGCTGTATAAGTCTCAGCACTCGATACATGACGGAAAAAAAAATGAAGAAAAAAAAAAGGCGAAACACTGAGTCTGAGTTGATAGGAAGGTCCCCGAGGACTCGTTCCCTGTTAACCGGAACCACAAATAGGCTTCAGGATGTTTTTTACGTGCATTACTTCATGACGTTAAACCAAACTCTCGCTGCTCAGGTTTCACACTAAATTGCTTTGATTAGAAATAGGACAGGACTTGAGTAGAGCAATTTCCCCTTTTTGCATTCGTAAAAAGTCTGTCACTAGACGTGTCTAAGAGCATTTAATCCCTAATGACGGTGTGTATACGCAGACGTCCTGTATGGAAAGAGGCATATGTCCAGAAAGGTGCTCACAAGACATCCATGCCTGGAGTGTGTATCGCTGAGTCTATTAGTACACTCGCGTCTCATGCAAAATTCATGGAACTTTAATGAGCGGCAGAGATTATTGCACGTTACGCAACGTTTCATAAGAATAACGTAATAAAAAATGTTTTAAGCTCGACCTTTTTCCTCGAACCTAACCATAAGACTCATGCGTTCTGCATGTCACGATTCAAAGTCTGTTTTCTCAGGAAATGTTCGCAGATTTTACCCGCGCACATGTTCCATAAATACCTAACGTGATAAATTATTCACGATCCAAACTGCTGGAAACATCATGTAATTACTGGGACTTAAAAGTCCACATAGCCTTGGGCACAGTTTACTGTATGTTCATATGTCTTTCTTTAGGATCTGAATGAGTTTGCTAATCTTTGAGGTCCATCAGATATCAGTCACAGTAAATAATATACAGGTAGTCCCCAACTTACGAACATTCTAGTTACGTTAATTCACAATGATAGGCAATGGCTGCCCTGTTAAGCTGTCCTGATGGTGAATAATCAACAAAACAGAATGTATAGTCCAATACAGTGAAGAACAGCTCCGCGACAAAATGCCCGTCTGGGATTCCCCTCGCGATTTAAAGGCACAGAGACGACACTTTTACATTTGACATGTGAGATTCATTTTCTTAGGTGCGGTTATGGTTTTGTCGGGAAAGGGGACACGTTTAGTCAAGTGGCTTGGTGTACTTTAGATTGTATATTTATGTCAAAGGCGTATAAGACTCACTTTGTCTGACTTAAGAACAAATCCGACTTACGTACGTGCTCCTGGACCAGAATTTATTCGTAGGTCGGGGACTACCTCTATAAGACATTAAATACTTTTAAAAAATTTACAGGTTGGTGTGATGCTGCAGAATGCAAAGTGGTGTTAGGGCTGATTATTTTCTTTATTTATTAAAGAACAAGAAGTTGCACTTTTTTTATCCATTATAAAAGGATAAAGGTATATTTGGGCAAAAATTCACCTTTTGATTATTTTGACATAATTTAAACTGCGATGTGAACTATAAAATGTACTACTTAATATTTAAATATATTTATCTAGGTTAACTGCAAATAATGGTGCAAATGATCACAAATATTTTAGTTATTGACATAAACTAATATGCATGTATTACCTGCTACAAATTGCAGCCTTTTGCGATTAAATAAATGCACAGGTCCATGTTGCAATTAAAAGTTTTGTGTTTAATTAATTAGTTAATCAACTTACTTTTCTTCAAAACAACTCTTTTTCGCCCCAAAGTCCACAAAGACCTACCCAAGTCTGAAATCCTCGCCGTGAATGTCATAAAATGCGCTGGAGAAAATACTCCTTCGAAAAATGCTTCCTAAATATCTCCTTACAAAAACAATCTTATATCAACAAACACGTCTATTTAAATGCCAATGTTTATGTGACGTGTCTCCGTTCCAAATGTACTGTAAGTTAAGCAAGTTGGGTTTTATGGAAGAAACCAGGAAACTCCCCCATTCATGGTAGACATCACTAATGGACTCATTTCCTAATCTGATTACACGGAATGGTTGCCAAACAAAGTCCATGTGTACGTTTTTAGTACAGAAAGATCATGTACTTTGATATTTGGATCAATCAATATTTTCTGACCAATCAGAATCCAGCACCGATTCAATGACATGGTACCAAAATGTTAAATAAATAAACCTTACTTTACATTTCTTACTTTAGAATTATTTAGAATAATATTAAGTATTTATCTTAAATCTGTAAATATGAAAACATAATATTAAAATCTAAAATACAATAATAAATATAAAAAGAATACAAATATTAATATCTTAAATATTAAAACAAAGCATGTATTAGGTGTACATGAACATATACACAATGCTATAACATATACTGTATGAAATCACTAAAGTAATTAAACGGAGTTAGAATAAAGATACGGTAGATAATGTGGCTGGCGGTGGCTCTGGTGGTTGAGGCTCCTGGGTTGCTGACTGGAGGTTGGCGCCCCTTAACCCTCTGTCCATACATAATAGTGTATCGTCTATCAGTTTGTGCTAATCTTTTGAAAAATGCTGCGTATGAGTGGGGTAAATGTAATGTAACAGTAACTGTGAAGGGTAGCATATTCTGATGGGCAAATATCCCTATCAAATAGTGCTCCCAGTATGTAATCAGTAAAGTGAATGAAACATTTCCCAAACTTGTTGGTCTTTGCATATGGAAAACTCCTAAGTAGCAAAAAAAAAAAAAAACTGGGTAAGTAGCATGGATTGGCAGAACACCAGCGTAAACCCCGTGCCAATAACCTGCGGATCGAATGAACCGTTGTGGCGACCCTGAGAAAGGGAAAAATAAATAAATAATAATTTCAAATGTTATAGATTACATCACTATTTAGAAACCTCCATACCTTAACTTGCACTACAGTCAGAGCTGTTTTTAACAAAAATTTTTTTTTCATTGACAGATTTGTACAGTGCCAGCTGGAAGAAGCTCAGAACCGAAACTAGTGCAAACGTACAAACAGATGCAATGCACATAACAACCTCAGTTAAAAAAAGCTGAATGTCTGCTGATAATGCATCTTTTATTCCTTTCCTTTTTTTTGCTGGGAAAAAAAAACAAAAAAAAAACCAGCAACCAAAGTCTGTCTTCAACACAACATGACTTATATAAACAGGGAAATCTGTCCGTTGAATCTAGATGTGTCCTAAAGATTTGTTGGAAGATTATAACTAAGAGCCCAGCGATCTCTACCGATGTTCTGAAAAAGCGAAATGCACAGCGACGATTCCTCATCGCCAGTGTGTTTATTCAGGGCCTGGTGTTTTTTAAAATTCCCTTTTCAGGGCCGTCGATGTGAAGCTATTTTAGAAACCGCATGCTGCATTTGACACACCGTGAACCTTTTGTTGATTGTAGAAGGAGGAGGATGGATGAAGCTTCGAAAGCGCTGGCCACATTTCTGAAGCAGCTACTGAGCAGAATGTCATATAATCCTGAATTAATGCATCGTCTTGGAAAAGAACCATCGATTCGTAGCGTGTGAGCCGCGCGCAGGTTGGTTTTTATACATTTTCAGAGTCTATTAACTGCGAGGTCCTCGTGCGCCGTCCTCGGCGGCCTCGTTCCAGATCCGTTTTGTTCTCACAGCTGCTGATTACATCAGGTGTGTTGTGAGCGGCTATAGATCAAATCCTTGACAGGTCACTTTTCTTTATTTCATACTTTCTTATATAGCACTTATATATAATTGAAAGTGCTATATATTATTTATATATAAAAAGTACAACAACAACAACAAAAAAAAAAATCAAGAAAGTATGAGGTAGAACAAATACAGGTGTGTGAGAATTGAAAGTAAACATTGGATTAAATTCTGACCTGGAAATGAACATGGTTCTTAGGGAAAACAAAATATGTACATATATATATATATATACTGTATATATGTATTTCTCCAATTTGTGAGGTCACATTGTCCACTCTGTCCCCAACCAAGTTGAGATCTGGTGAGTGCAAAGCTCGTAACATCCTCATCAAACCATGGGGGCGGAGTCATCCTAGAAGAGATCACATCAGGATAAAAATGTTGCATCACAGGATAAAGGCAGTCAGTCAGAAGCGCTTCGTGTTGAATTGCAGATGCTGCTCACCAAGGTGACGGGTGGATAAAACAGCAAGCCGGAAAAAGAAATAAACGCCTCCTACTGTAACACAGAGACGCATCCTTTTCTTTTCATTTGTCCCAGACAACTCACATGTGACGCAGAATCCAGTCCAGCCTCAGTGGTTAGAAGACAAACCATCACCAATAGTTAAGGTCGGCATTCTTAAAAAGGATTCTACACAAATAATAACTGCTTGACTTGGACTTTTATTTATATATATATATATATATATATATATATATATATATATAACATTTAACTCTTGGTGCCTGGAAAACAAGTGATGCAATACCTTTACGTGCATTTTGAAACATGACTGGGTTATACATCTTATGATGTAATAACACATTCAACACTAAGATTTTTCAAGCTCTTCTTACAAAGTTTATTTGTACACTATATTCACAATTTCATGAAAAAAACAACAGCAAAATGACATTACCGTATTCTTTTATTAACTACTAGCATTAGTGTCTTATAGTTTAGATGTTTCACATATTTACTTACAGCGGAGGGTCTCAGGGGACTCAGGGCAAGAGGCGGGGTACAGCCTGGACAGGGTGCCAATCCATCGCAGGGTACACATACACATACACATACACATACTCACACCCTCATTCACACACTATGGTCAATTTGGGAACGGCAATTAGCTTAACCTACATGTCTTTGGACTGTGGGAGGAAACCGGAGGACCCGGAGGAAACCCACCAAGCACGGGGAGAACATGCAAACTCCATGCACATGCACACAGAGAATCGAACCCAGACCCGTGCAAGGAGGTGCAAGGCGACTGCTAACCACTACACCATATCGGTCCAATGCCGCTCAATGCACGGCGCATTTTTTAAACACGCAAGTTGAACAGTAAATTTGATTTGTGCATGTGATTTCTGTCACGAACGGAATCGAGGCAGGAAACGACAGGCTAACGCCAACAGCTCATAGGCTAATGCTAAAGCTCGCTAACGTGTACAAAAACAGATAACGACAGCGGTGCTGAGAACAGGGAAAAATCACAGACGCAAGATAAAGACCCGAGTGAAACATGGACTATAAATAAACGGAATAAAGAAGGTGCAGAAGAATACAATTGACATCACGTGACTGTGACAGGCGGGCTGCAGTGGATACTTGGACATGGAGAAATGGAAGTAAATATCAACATAAAAGTAAAAAAAAAAAAAAGAAGAAAAAAAAACCAGGGACAAATACGGGGAACACCACAACCACTTCCAGGAGTCATGGCATTACTGTAAAAGGTGCGTTTGGTTGCCTTCATGTGTCTAGGAGGAAGCACATGTTATAGTCCTCACTCTTCCCTGTTGGTAGCCGTCGTGTGATGGAGAGAGTTGGCAGGTTGGTAGGAATTGTCTGGGGACCAGATCGGGGTAAAATGGTGGAAACAGGTAAATTCTGCAAATGTAATGCCTGGCATTCGGTTGTATTCATTTGTACACGGCTGCTGTTTCCTTAATGACTTCCAGGTGTAGTAAATCACACTGCACCCTTTTGCACTTGCACATAGAATCGTCCTCATTTACATATTCATTAAGGCCAGCATGCAAAAAAAAAAAAAAAAAGCACTCCGGTGAAATGCACGATTCCCTTTAGACAGTTTTTTTCCTCAAGTTTTATTGTGTGTGCACTTGTTCTTACACATACTGTACACTCTCACTCACTCATCGTCTGTACCGCTTTATCCTGTACACAGAGTCATGGGGGGGGGTCTGGAGCCTAGGGCATAAGGTGGGTTACATCCTGGTCGGGGGTGCCAATACATCACAGAGCATATACAGTATATATAAATATCCATCCATCCATCCATCTAGGAACCTCGGTAGTCCACCTAGTGGCCGCTGTGATCATTGTATTTATTCCCATTTTGTATGACCGTGGTAGGACCTGCGGTCAACATTCACACACTACGGGCAATTTGGGAACCTGCATGTCTTTGGACTGTGGGAGGAAACTGGGGTACCTGGAGGAAACTCACCAAGCATGGGGAGAACATGTAAACTCCATGCACAGCTGAAGTGGGAATCAAACCCAAGATCGGGAGGTGCAAGGTGACATTGATAACCGCTACGCCACCGCCATATGACTTATGATGAAAAAGTGAGATATGTATCTCACTTTCTCTGTCTGCTACTGAGTAGGTCCCTCTTTTGGTATGTCCTGACCACTGTAGCCTGGGAACATCCCACAAGATCTGCAGTTTTGGAGTTACTCTGACCCAGTCGTCTTGCCACGACAATTTGGCTTTTGTCAAACTCGCTCGAATCCTCCAGATTGTCCAGATTTTCTGCGTCCAACACATCAACGTCAGGAACAAAAAGTTTCAATTGCTTGCTGCCTAATATATCCCAACCACTTCCAGCCGCGATTGTGACGAGATATTGAAAATGTAGCTACTGTGAGAAGGGCCAAACTGTGATGTCTAGACGACTGGATCAGAGCAACTCCAAAACTGCAGCTCTTTTAGGATGTTCCCGGTCTGCAGTGGTCAGGACATACCAAAGGTGATCTAAGGCCATGACTGGGTCAAGGTTAATGCTGGTTCCAATAGAAAGGTGTCAGGACACACATCAATCAATCAATCAATCAATATTTGGCAGGTGGTCATAATGTAATGGCTGATCAGTGTATACCTGTACTGTATATATCTAGCTATAGATAGATACAGTATATAAAAGGTTTCCGCATCGATTGTTTTCCCAAGTTCTATTGAGCAGAGATATACAGATATGTATATATATATATATATATATAGCACATACAAAGAAAAACCGAAGGCGAGTGAAGAGCAGGAAGCTGACTCAAACTGAGCCATAGACGAGCCTGAGCTGGTAACTAAGTTTCCGCATCGATCGTTTTTCCCTACAGTCCTGAAAAGCTTTAGGTAATTGCATTTATTAATGGAACAGGAGAAAAGTTTTGATGGATGTGTCTGAAATATGTTCAAAAGCCTGCCTTTCTGCCATGGCCTTGTTATTGATTGCTGCTACTGTTATTGACTTCTTCCTCTGCTGATGTCATGAATGTGAACACGGGTTCATCATACGTATGTGATAGAGTTTATGTGGAATGAAAGTCTCTCGAAAAAACTGCAGCCTGATAATGACGATGATGATGATGATGATGATGATGATGATGATGATGATGCAGTACTCGTGATAATTAGCTTGCCGGTATTCTCGGCAAATCAAAGTAAGGTTGAACGAAAGTATATATTTTCCGTCTAAGAGCCTGGACAAGAGCCTGTCAGAGGCGTCTGTGGAAAATCCTGCAGTACTTACGTCCCTCTCCTGTGTAATGAACGGAGCGCAACCCAGTCAATATGCAGACTGTTATAAGCCTCTCTTTGCATCTCTGAAACCTCGCATTATGTTCGGCAGCTCCGAGTGATGTTCCATCAGCAGGAAAATCATATTTGCAAGAGTGAGCACTCGACTCGTGTCTCCTCGCATTACTGTCTGGTTGTGAGCCTCTGCCAGTTTGCGGAATTCAATTACGCCTCTGCGAGCGATGAGACCTCTTTCTAAACAATTAGTTTACATTATAATGTGTGACGTTTAAAATCATGCAAATGAGCACCGCGTTTTTTTCCGGCCTGGAAAGTACTGCACACACACACACACACTCACACACATATCTACTCTCACATAAGGCTCATGCATACGCTAATGCTCAGATATGACATCGCTGGCGTCCCAAATGAGAGTAAAGCAGGCGTAATACTCAACATATTCTATATTCGATTTTTCAATTTGACGTGGATCAGCTGTGTGCCGAGGAAGTGGGGCCTTTCTACCCGGCCAGGCTGAGAACTCGAGCAGGGAAAATGCGATAATAAGCGCCGAGATCCGGTTTTGCTGACAAATGTAATATTCTTTGCTTACTGCAAATGCTATCGAAGCTCAACATGTGCAGAACTACAGGAGCGCTCGCTCCGGGTTCCTGCCGGGAACACCAACTCTGAAATCTCCTCTTTTCAGTCGTGAACATCCAGCAGCCAGCCAAGCGTTTTTTTTTTTTCCCATGCTGTCTCAAAAAGGAAAACGAAAAAAAAAAAAAAAAGAACAAACACTACACACTCTAACGTCCCCTCTGCACTCTGGATAGCATATACTTATATATATATGTATATATATATATATATATATATATATATATATAT
Source organism: Clarias magur (assembly GCA_013621035.1). NCBI lineage: Eukaryota > Metazoa > Chordata > Actinopteri > Siluriformes > Clariidae > Clarias > Clarias magur. The sequence goes on along the minus strand of QNUK01000209.1, from coordinate 13,902 downwards.
TTTTTTCCTCTCCAAAAAAGTAAAAATGTAAAAAACAAAAAAAAGAAACATATTTGACAGTTTATCTGGCTATGCTTCCGTCCATCTGATCATCTCTCTATCCATTTATCCATCCATTCAGCCATCTATTTGTCAAGTCATCCATCCATCTGTTTATTCAATTAGCCTTTTCTGAATCCATCCATCCATCCATTTATTCATCAATCCATCTGTGTTGATCTGTTCTTCTTTCTGCCAGTGCATTCATCCATCCTGTTTTTTTTTTGTCATCCATCCTTCAGATTATTTATCTCTGTTCCTCTAGCTGTCTACCATGCCTCTATCCAACTCTCCATTTATGTATCTATATTTTTGCACATCATATCCATTAACTTTTCACACATACTTCTTTCATCCATCCGTCAATCATGTCTTCTCTGCATTTATTGGCCTATTCTTTACTGTATCTATCTCAGCATCCATCCATCCATCCATCCAATCCATCCATACATACACACGAGAGCCCACATACTGTACATACATTCATGCATAACATGTACATACAGTCCAGAAAGGCATACATACAGATGTTGTGGTACCAGTCAAAATTTGGAACACAAGTTTGAATGCATTTTCTATATTCCAGGACAATACTGGATTTTTTTTTCTTGTCGGAACTATGAAATAACACATATACTGTAGGTCACATTAGGTCAAAACAAAAGTCAGTTATTATTTTAGGACATGAAGGTCAGCTGCTCTGGATTGTGTCGAATGCAGTTGTAAAACCCATCGAGCTGCATGATGAAACTGTCTCTCGTGAAGACCTTCACAGGAAAGCAAGACCAAAACTGACCTCTGCTGCAGAGGAGACGTTCATTTAGAGTCACCAGCCTCAAAAATCACCAATTAACACCAAACAGCACCTCAGATTAGAGCCGTTATGAAGGATTTACAGATCATAAGTAGCAGATGCATCTCAATATCAACTGGTCGGAGGAGATTCAGGATTGTTCTACAAGTGTAGAAAGAAATAAAAATCAGGAACGACCATGGAATTACCAGATTTTTGACTGGTAGTGTACATACATAGGCACATAATCCATGCATCCTATCTACCCAACTCTCCTTCCAACCATCCATCCATGCAGCCATCCATCTATCGATGCAACTACGCATCCATTAGTCTACATATCCATTCATTTCTTAAGGTGTATCAACGCACCATTATTTCCTGCTGTCATTCCCATTTACACACCTAATATACACACGTGGACAAAATTGTTGGTACCCTTCGGTCAATGAAAGAAAAACTCATAATGGTCACAGAAATAACTTTAATCTGACAAAAGTAATAATAAATAAGAATTCTATGAATGTTAACCAATGAAAGTCAGACATTGCTTTTCAACCATGCTTCAACAGAATTATATTAAAAAAACAATGAACGCATGGAACAGGCCTGGACAAAAATGATGGTACCCCTAACTTAATAGTTTGTTGCACAACCTTTTGAGGCAATCACTGCAATCAAATGATTCCTGTAACTGTCAGTGAGACTTCTGCACCTCTCTGCAGGTATTTTGGCCCACTCCTCATGAGCAAGCTGCTCCAGTTGTTTCCGGTTTGAAGGGTGCCTTTTCCAGACAGCATGTTTCAGCTCCTTCCAAAGATGCTCAATAGGATTGAGGTCAGGGCTCATAGAAGGCCACTTTAGAATAGTCCAATGTTTTCCTCTTAGCCATTCTTGGGTGTTTTTAGCTGTGTGTTTTGGGTCATTGTCCTGTTGCAAGACCCATGACCTGCGACTGAGACCCAGCTTTCTGACACTGGCCAGCACATTTCTCTCTAGAATCCCTTGATAGTCTTGAGATTTCATTGTACCCTGCACAGATTCAAGACACCCTGTGCCAGATGCAGCAAAGCAGCCCCAGAACATAACAGAGCCTCCTCCATGTTTCACAGTAGGGACAGTGTTCTTTTCTTCATATGCTTCATTTTTCCGTCTGTGAACATAGAGCTGATGTGCCTTGGCAAAAAGTTCCATTTTTGTCTCATCTGTCCATAGACATTCTCCCAGAAGCTTTGTGGCTTGTCAACATGTAGTTTGGCATATTCCAGTCTGGCTTTTTTATGATTTGTTTTCAACAATGGTGTCCTCCTTGGTCGTCTCCCATGTAGTCCACTTTGGCTCAAACAACGACGGATGGTGCGATCTGACACTGATGTTCCTTGAGCATGAAGTTCACCTTGGATCTCTTTAGAAGTCTTTCTGGGCTCTTTTGTTACCATTGGGATTATCCGTCTCTTTGATTTGTCATGAATTTTCCTCGTGCGGCCACGTCCAGGGAGGTTGGCTACAGTCCCATGGATCTTAAATTTCTGAATAATATGTGCAACTGTAGTCACAGGAACATCTAGCTGCTTGGAAATGGTCTTATAGCCTTTACCTTTAACATGCTTGTCTATAATTTTCTTTCGAATCTCCTGAGACAACTCTTTCCTTCGCTTCCTCTGGTCCATGTTGAGTGTGGTACATACCATGTCACCAAACAACACAGTGACTACCTGGAGCCCTATATATAGGCCCACTGACTGATTACAAGATTGTAGACACCTGTGATGCTAATTAGTGGACACACCTTGAATTAACATGTCCCTTTGGTCACATTATTTTCAGTATTTTCTAGGGGTACCATCATGTTTGTCCAGGCCTGTTCCATGAGTTTAGTTTTTTAAAATAATTCTGTTGAAGCATGGTTGAAAAGCAGTGTCTGACTTTCATTGGTTAACATTCATAGAATTTTTTTAAATTATTACTTTTGTCAGATTAAAGTTATTTTTGTGACCATTGTGAGTTTTTCTTTCATTGACCGAAGGGTACCAACAATTTTGTCCACGTGTGTACACACATGTATATATATATATATGTGTGTGTGTGTGTGTGTGTGTGTGTGTGTGTGTGTGTATTGCACCTTTACACTTTGAATGGCTTTTGGGCTTTTAGCTCCATAAAGTTTCACCTGGTGGCAGCCCATTAAATTCTTAAAAACCTCCACATCCTTTATCTCCTTCTCCGTATCGTTCTTTTACTATCTGTGAATTTCTTGGCCTCCGTGCTCCTTCCTCTTTTGTGTTGTCCGCTGCCCCCCTCCTTTATTTCCACCCAGTCGATACAGTGGCTCTCTCCAGACCTCTGTGAAAAGCAGTCGCTCTGCACCTGGCCCTGCCATCGCTCTAAATCAGACGAGTGTGTTTACCTCTGCTCCCCGACGCTCCGCCATCTGCCATCCCATAATGCTCAACATTCATTCAGACTATCCTGCTGATAGCGGTCTGGCTGCTGGAGGACACACCTGCAATATGTAGCCTGTAGAATAGCTCGTACCATACAGGGTCACCTCGATAGTCTCCCAATTTCATGCCCTGCTGAAACTGTGAATGTCCGAGAGTGCGTTATAAAGCCTCCGCGTCAGGACATTCCAATCAAAAAAATAATGTATATAACAGGTAAAGAAGTGGGTTTATCAGACCCTGGGCTTGAATGCTTGATAAGAATCACAGACATGGCAGTAGACTAGGAACATAGGAACACAACAGCTGTTTTTTTTTCTGCACTTGTGATAAAATAAATAAGCCACAGCTCATCATTTTCCTTTTATCGTTGGCAGGTTCCTTGAGTCGTGGATGAATGCTCGCTGTAAAACTCAAACGTGCCATGGCGTCCCACTACCCGCCGTCCTCGTTATTAGATCGCGTACTGCAGCCGAGCTGGACCAGCCGCCACTCACCCATGTGGCAATGCCTCCTGTGGATCTTCTGCGTCTGGGTCAACCCGGCCTCGCCGGCCCACCAGCACTCGCATCCGCATTCGATCAAAATCCCCGGTGACATCACACTCGGCGGCCTCTTCCCCGTGCACTCCAAAGGGCCCTTGGGTCAAGCGTGTGGCGAGATTAAAAAGGAGAAAGGAATCCATCGTATGGAAGCCATGCTGTACGCACTGGACCAAATCAACAGCGACCCAGAGCTGCTCCCGAACATCACCCTGGGTGCACGGATTCTGGACACGTGCTCGCGCGACACGTACGCCCTGGAGCAGTCCCTCACATTCGTCCAGGCGCTTATCCAGAAAGATACGTCCGATATCCGGTGCTCCAACGGCGAGCAACCAATCATACGCAAGCCGGAGCGCGTGGTGGGTGTGATCGGGGCATCGGCCAGCTCGGTCTCCATCATGGTGGCCAACGTACTTCGGCTCTTCGAGGTGAGTCACGCGTCTTAATTTGCATACGCACCTTGTGAAACAGGGAGTAGTTTGCAGATTGGCAGGAGTGTGTGTACCCTGTGATGGATTGGCACCCCGTCCTGGGTGTACCCAGCGTTGTGCCCTAGGTCTCCTGGGATAGGCTGCAGGCCCCCTGCGAGCCACTATACAGGATAAAGCGATATAGATGATGAGGGATGTTTTAAAGCACCTTAATTAACATTATCCAATCTAGTTACTCAGGTCTCATAGAAATGCATTATGTTGCTTTTTTTTCTGCACTTCTGCGCAGGGAGGTAGCAGGGACTTCCTAGTGTCAAAATAAAACCGATGGTTCCTTATATCTTACTACATTTCAATATTCTAAAAATAGGATTTCAACATTGCTCGTAAACAAAACTCACACTGACCATATCTCACAAACCGGACATGATATCATTGTCAGCATCGTCTATACCGCTTTATCCTGTATTTGGAGTCACGGGGAGCTTATAACTGGAGACTTAGGGCATGAGACAGGTTAACTCTGGACAGGGTGCCAATCCATCATACAAACTACAGGTAATTTGGGAACGCCAAGTAGTCTAATCTGCAAGTCTTTGGACTGTGGGAGGAAACCAGACTACCTGGAGGAAACCCACCAAACCCAAGCACGGGGGAATCAAGCCAGAGGTGCGAGGCGACAGTGCTAACCACTAAGCCACCTTGCCACTCGGACATGATGTAATAAATGTAATTTGGTACCAAAATGAATTGTTATTGAACAAGAAATCTGAAAATATGCATCACTTAAATCACCCATAATGCCACATAATACCTGATTTACTGTATACAATCTGACATGGACAGAGAAAACTCTGACATCTAATAATCCTAAATTATAATAATAATCTCCTGAAATTGCTGCAGGCCTTATTCTAAGCAATATTACTTATATTTGTTGTGTGTTATATGTGAATATCAAATTTGGTGATTCGTTAGCATCCTAAAACAAACAATGAACAGTCTACAGTACCTGTAGTGCATCCTTATAGCATCTCTCCATATCAGATATCCTTAACAAAAAAATTAATGGACGGGATGAATCAGACTGTGAGTCTCATCATTCCCAGACGCATTTTTACAAAATCTCCTTTCAAACTCCCTGAACATGTCTGTGGCTCCAGACTTACATCCCCTGCTCTTGTAACTATATACCTTTTCCCCGTACTTACCGGATAATTCGTAGTAGTTACTGGCTAATATGCTTTACAGTGAATAACCCAATAAGAATAATACAATATATAATATTGTAAAAATATATAATAAGGGGTGCAACAGACTTCGGGAATGTCTATGTTTATCTGACTGGCTTTTTTTGTCCAAACATAACTTGCTGATTTTGCTAGACTGTTTCTTTCCATTTTAGCCCAGATTGTGTGTTCAGAAACCAGCACACGTTTCACTACTTCGGATCGGACGGCTCAACACAGGTGTTACTTTGGAAATCTGCCATTGCAGTGGGATTTTCAAACCTACTTTTGGCCGAGCGCCCTCCTGAGACCCACTCCTAGTGCTAATGCAGTGCCGAAACTGGCATTTTCCTGGCCTGAAAGTCTCGTCCCATTTCTTGTAACCCGGTTTAGTGCATGTATATTATTTACAACTACATGCTGTGCAAAAATTCATCTTAGGCTCGTGCCCAAAAAAGAATCCTCAAAGCGAAACCGCCTTCAAAACAAGAATAGAACCGAAACATTTATACATATAAAAAGGGACCGGAAATAACAGGTAAGAAAGCAAATGGAAAATTTGGTGTGTCCACAAAATGAGGCGCACGCAGGACGTTCAATAAGGATTAATAAGAACGTTCTTATTAATAAGAAATATTCGTGCAAGTATGGGTTCAGGGGTAGCTCAGTGGTTAAGGCATTGGACTAACCCCAACTGCTCAGATGTATAATGAGATAAAAAAAATCTCACAAACGTCAGAAAAAGAAAAAGTCGTTCTGGATAAGGGTCTGCTAAATGCCTAAATGTAGATGAAGGAGAACCTGCTAAAGTTCTCCTAACCGTGCTGGCTGTCACACTATTAGCTTTTGTTTCTTGCCTCTACACAACGGAGGATTTTTTAAATCTAAGAAATGTCCGGTCACTTAATAATCTTTAACCTTTAATGACATTTAAACATTTTATTTTAGGGACATGAATGCATGCAAAATCAAAATTCACTCTTTACCTGTTGACACACTGAAGAGATGCTGAAGAGATAAACAAACAAAATCTAAAACAAACCACTTATAAAATGTTTATTCATATGCATGCAAAATGAGTTCCAAAGGTCTGAGGTTACACTTACAATAATTTTTTTATTTTTATTCCCCAACCCGACCCCCCCCCCCCCTCCCCCCGATTTTCTCCCTAATTTAGTCGTGTCCAATTCCTCCTCGTCACTAGGGGGCTCCCACATTAAGGCTACTACTACCACTCAGTCCGGAGGGCCGAAGACTATCACGTGGTTCCTCCGACCGCTTCTTTTCGAACTGCTCGCTCGCGCACCGTTGGGGGCGGCGTAACACACTCGGAGGACAGCGCTATCCGCTCCCTCCGCTGCGCGAGCTCACAGACGCCCCTGACTGGCTGTAGAGCCGTGATTAATGTGGGAGCACTATGTACCTCTCATCCCTCAGGTCCGTATGTAAGAAAATTTGTGACATAGACCATTAGTACAAAAGGTCAGATTTTCTTTACAGTATGTCTCTGTATTTTTCTGCTGGAGCGTGTGTTGAGAAGACACTGATGGATTTAATCGAATATGGATCACCGGGTTTCGAACAAACTTGTGGAGTCTGACTCAGCCCGGGTGCACGCTCTCATTAAAGCAAAAAGGAGACACACAGAATACTAAGAGGGTTTCAAATTTATGTGAATATCCCCAAAGGGTCTACATTTGGCTTGCATTGTTACTGTATATAATAAATGTTTACCGAAAACTGTTGCAGTAAATTAGAATAGTCTTTTAGTCTCAGTTTTAGTCAGAGTTTTGGAACTCCACTACTGTTTATATATCCTGACACTAGGATGCTGGTAGAGGATCCTTTGGGTGCTGTGGGTTTGGCTGATGTGGCTCATTCCGGAAGGTCGGCGGTTCGATCCCCAGCTCCACCAGGTTGAAACAGTTTGGCCCTTGAGTGAGGCAGCGCCCTGAGCTCTGGCCCCAGTTGCGCTGGGATATGCGAAGAAGGACTTTCACTGTGCTCTAATGTAGATCTGACAATTAAAGGCTTAACTTAACTCATGTCTCTGACGCGTCCCATGCGTGTGGGGTCTGGGGAGTTTGAAGGCCGGGTCAGCAGCCGAGTCTTTGCCTTCTCTCCCCTATACGCAACGGGCTGAGGTGGACTGGAAGTTCTGGTGCCTTTCTTTCGTGCTGCATTGTCGTTTCGGACCGGACAGGCTGGCATTTGGTCCCCGCTCGTACGGGTGAGCCTTGCGTGCCCATGAGCCCGTCACCAGTTCACTGGTATATAATTGATAATCAGTTTTATTCAATTGACCTGATGGTGGTATTAATATTATGGCTGATTGATGTAGTACTGTATGTACTGTATTATTTTACATGAACCCATGACATGGTTGAATTCCCGGATCTGATTGGTCAGAAGGTGTCGATTAAAGCTTGTTTCAGACTATACAAGTACACAGTAAATAAGAAGAACATGCTAATTAGACCCAACCTCCCTTCCATGGTAATAAGATCACGTGACCTGAGATCTATTTATCATTTTCATCAAAACAACCATCATGGTGTACACAGAGCCAACTCGCAAAAAAGCTTGTCTTCACATATTTGGGTTTGTTTTGACACCTTGTCACCTGACCGAATTCATCAGCATATATGTTGTAAGATGCTTTATTTCATACAGCAGGTATTTTCTTTTAAAATGCTCCATTTTTTAAAAAACAATCTAACCACACTTCAGATCTAAGTTAATCGAACTGAGAAATGATAGAACTGACTTGGAACAAAGTAGATCTAATCAAATAGCCAAAGTTGTAACTACTTTAATCACACACTTGAGGCTTTTTTTGTGTTTTATAGTTAAAGTGTGATGTGTGTAATGTGTGATTTTTTTTTTTTTGTGTCTTTTTTTTAAAGAAGTTTAACAGCTTTACCCTTGGAGCACAGAAACTTTTAACAAAACACTAATTTCCCAATGAGTACAATTAAAATTAGGCAGTTAATAAGTTCCAACAAGATTTAGCTTTTCTATTTAAATGACTTTTTTTCCACATAATTTCCTCTCACTCACTCAGCATCATCTATACCGCTTAATCCTGTATTCATGGTCATGGGGGAGGGGGGGCCTGGAGCCTATCCTAGGAGACTTATGGGACATGGCAGGGTACACCCTGGACAGGGTGCCGATCCATTGCAGGATTGCAGGACACTTTGGACTGTGGGAGGAAACCCACCAAGCACAGGGAGAACATGCAAACTCCGTGCACGCAGAGACAGGAATCAAGCCTGGCCGGGGATCGAACCCACACCCTGGCGGTGCAAGGCGACAGTGCTCACCACTACACCACCGTGCCGCCCGCGTAATTTCCTGCTCTGTGTTTTCTAGTATGGCGAATAAACTGAGCTAAAACTTTGAAAAAGGTACCTGTCAGTGTAACTGTGTGAATATATCATTTCCATAAGAGTGCGTGTGTGTCATAGATCACAGGAACTGTCATTTGAATTCTCTGACCTCTTGAACCTGATGCAAATCCTGTAAATCAGCTTTGGCATGGGTGCTTAGTTGATGCTGTCATGGTGGCGAGGCTTGGCTCCAGTAGCCCAGGGCGGCGGTTAATTGACGAATATGTAATCAGTCAGGGTAACTAATCACGTCGACTAATCAGGCTCTCTGCTTTTCTCTGCTCCCTGAGGCTCCAGCAAGACTAAGTGGGGAAACACTAGCATTTTTTACAATTCAAAACTTTTCCCTCAGGGGCATGGTGGCTCATGGGATAGCACTGTTTCCTCAGACCTCTGGTTCAGGGTTTTTTTGCATGTCCTCCCTGTTCTTGATGGGCGCCGTCTGGGAATAACAGCGTCGCCTACACATCCGTGGTGTTGTCAAATTACCGTAGTGTATGGTCGAGTGTGTGAGTGTGTTCCCTGCAGCCTTGTGCCCAAAGCGCTCTGAGATGGACTCCACACCTGAATAAGCAGTATGGAGAATGAATAAAAGAATGAATGGATTTTTGAACTGAAATGGGCCAAAAAAAAAAAAAAAAGAGCGCTTCCTTCCTGACGGAAGACCTTGTTACAAAACTGAGCGGAAAAAAAAGGATTCTTCAAATGTCCATTTTGGCTACGCAGACCGCCGAAACGCTGCCTGGCATCACAAAGCACCTCAGTGCATATTGACAAGTGTTTGATCTACATATCAAAAAATAGCCAGCTTTCTCTGGAGAGCGCCAGCTGGCAGAAATGTGTCCATGGCCAAGCTGACGGCAGTGTAAAACTACAAAAGACTGCTTGAATATTTTTATCGAAAAGGTCATCGCTGTTTCAGAAACAGAGGCATAGTCTTCGTCGGCATAATGAAGCGCGCGGGCACAGCAAAACAATGATTCAATATTTCAAACGGGGAATAATTCATTACGCGTGTTCATACCGCGGCGCTGTCGCATTTACGATTCGGAGTTGGCAGAAAACAACAGCTGTGTCTGTCGTTCCGCCCGCAAGTCAAAGCATAGTAAATTATATTCATTTACATGCTCTGATATATTATTGCTTCCTTAGTATGCGCTGCAAAAAGTGATATCTTAGTAATGAAGCAATATTACACAAGGAGGGTGCGGGGGGTGGTGCTATATTGCTGGATATGGCGCGGCTATGATCGTACTGTATCCAGCAACACAGCAAAACCATGCTATATCCAGCAATACAGCACTCTCTCTATTTTATACAGCAGTTCCGCAAACACCATTTATTATCAACGGATTATGATTTGCTTCTTCATTTAACCTGTTAATTTAATTAGAGTAACTTTTTAAACTTTTTTTTTTTTTTAACAGGGGAAAAAAAGTAGTTTTCATTTCTTACTATGTAGCCAAAAGGTGTGGAGAATAAATCATGGAGGTGGTTCTAATAAAGTCCTGTAAGTCTCGTAAGTCTTTCTTTATATTTCCAATTATTCTGGTAACATCCATCTTCTAGAGTTACTTGGTCGTGTACAACCAAGAACACCCTTGATCAAGGGTTGGACCATGGACACGTCTTGGTACACAAAAAGAAGTGCCCTTGATCAGGGGTTGGAGAGCGATTTAGAATTCAGCCTGGGAATTCTGTTAGGACCTAGTTAGCTTTGTAGCTAGAAAGTAAAGAACACGTCTGGTTCAAAGACTTTTCAGAATGACTACCAGTGGAAGCAATTATTAACAGGTGGGGCGTAGATTAGCCAAAAATTGTACTCAAGTAAAAGTAGCTGTAGTTCAAAATAATATTACTCAAGTAGAAGTAAAAAGGAGTCATCCCAAATATTACTCAAGACTAAAAAAGTACTGAGTAACTGTTGCAATCATAATGTCCGATTTATTTATTTGATAAATGATAAAATAATATACAATTTCTGACATATCCAAATAATAAAATAAATGAAATCAATAAAATAAAATAAATGAATAAAAATGTATATCTTTACAAAATAGCAAATTAACGAACAAGAAACAGAAATGTCCTAATCATACTTTTTTTCACAATATGAAGCTTTTAAAAGAAATCTCTACTGTAGGTAACATATGTATGTTTGAACAGTGTAACTATTTCCTGTGTAAGATATGCTGTGTATTCAGTCGCCCAGCAATGACTCAGCAGATTAGAACACGCGTACAAGAGTCTCACTTTACCATAAACTGTGTCCAGCAGAGCGAATGTGAGAAAATTATATCTATATTTTTAGCCTCTAACATGTTTGCTAATTATATAAGTTAACATAGCAGCATTAAATAAAACAGCAAAACTATTGTAAGCGCGACATGTTTCCTCAGGTTGGACTATGCAGCTTTGCAGTTGGTGTGTGGTCATGTGATTATTGTTGCTACATCTGATTGGTGGAACACAGTCATGTGGTACTGTAGATCCACCGGCTGCATTTCTCTGGGAAAAATAAAGGATATCTAATGTGTAGAATAAATGGTTAGAAAAGTAACAAGTCGAGTGTAGCGGAGTAAGAGTAGCGCTTCTACTTCACAAATCTACTCAGATAAGAGTAAAAAGTATGGTGCAGTAAAACTACTCATAGAAGTACATTTCGTTTAAAAATTTACTCAAGTAAATGTAACTCGTTCCTACCCGCCTCTGATTATTAAGAAGACAAAGTGCTGTTATCATCATCTTTATCATGTTATCAGAAGTGTTTTCCTGCTGAAAGTGCTTCCGTGACTGGGTTTGAATGTGGTCTTTAGCAGGCATCTGCTCTCTCGTCAATATGCTGGACCGCACACACCTACTTTCACACTTGCTTCAACCGACAGTGTAATTAGCGGCTATTAGAAGACGTGGTGTATATCATGTGGCGTGATACATATACGGTTGTTAAATGTCCCAGTAGTGTTAACGTCCATTATCACCACATGTAGAATGCCTCTCCTCCAGTCAGATTGATCCGTCAGAAGTAGCTGCTGAAAATATCTTGAATTTAGTCAAATTTATCTACACTTCCTTGATATAAGTTTAAAAAAAAAAGGTATAAGATTATTAAGCTTAATTCTAGATTTTTTTTTTTTTTTTTTTACACAATTTTAAGCGAAATTGTCTTGTTCTATTGGCAGAGAATTTAACTTGTTTCAAGAAATAAATGTTTAACATTAGCAAAATTATCTGCCAAAAGAAAAAAAAAAGTGTTCTGTCTAGATATAGGCTTAATAATCTTAGATTTGGTTGATTCATTCACTCACTCATCTCGTCTATACAGCTTTATTCTGTATTCAGGGATTGGAGCTATCTAAGGAGACTTAGGGCACTAGGTAGGGTACATCATGGATGAGGTGCCAATCCATTACAGGGCACAGATACACACAATCACACAGCGCAATTTAGAAATGCCAAGTAACCTAATCTGCATGTCTTTAGACTGTGGGAGGAAACCTCGATTACCCGGAGGAGGTGAGAGAGTGACACTCGGTGTCAAAATAAGAGTCGCATGTGTGCAGCATTTATACTCGGTGCTCGTAAAATAATACTTGCTCGGTTTCCGAATAAAAAATTATTAAAAATCTTTGCTCGGTTTGCAGGAACACTCGTAAACCAAGTTACTCGCAATCCGAGGTTCCACTGTATTACATTATGGAAATGTAGTTCATTTGAATAGGTTTAAGTTATTTTGACATGTAAAGATCTAACTTTTTGCATTATGACCTCATTCACAGATACAAGTAATAATATTACCTGTAAAGTTTCTGTGAGTTTTGGCAAACTCAGATATAGAGAGCAAAAAAAATTTGTATTGGAAGAATGATGTGTGCATTACGCTGCTGCGTCGGTTATTATCTTCTTACAACAGCAAGATTAAAGTGTTTTATTTCTTTACATCATGACTGTATCCAGTCAGTCTAATACAAGCCAGTGTGTTGGTTTATATTGTAGCTGCTGGTACGAGTTCTATTTTGGCCCGAATAAAATAAATGCATTTGAAGAGGAGTTCTTCAAGCCTCCAGCAAACGGACAAGATTGCCAAGGATTGCCTTTATGTTTGGGCATCGGTGCCAAAAGTATTGCTCACTGATCCATGACCAGCACCAGGCTGCTCTTAACAAAAGGGACACGAGATATGGAGTATTCGCTGGAAAATAAAAGTATCTTCGGGGTATACAAGTCATTCATCCTAGTTCAATAGCACTCAAGGAAAACTCCAGTCTCGCTGGCAGCCACGTTCGGGGGATCGGCTCGGCTCGCTCGCTGTCTTCTTCTGCTGCGTTGGCTAACTGAGAAAGTACAGAATCTCTGTGACAAATTTGTTGATTCGCACCCCGGTAAAAGCTCATATCTCAGCCGCTCCTGTCTGGACTTCCTCTACACTCTAATCCATCCTACACGGGTCTTATATAAGACGCTGAATTAGAAAGAAGAGAGGTTTTAGGAGAGAGAAAGACTGAGACGCATGTACTGTACAGCTCTGCTCTGTTTACCTTCAGTTTGCTCAGAAGAAAAAAGTAGCATTGATTTGATGAAAAACTAATCTGCTTGAATGGAACATGAAGTCGGCATCAGTGCCAGATCTTAGTTTCGGGGGATACTCTTTCACAGACACCTCTACTCAAGCTATAAGCCACTTCATCACTTCTGTAAAAGTCTTAAAAGAGCATCTGTTGCGGGATATAAGCCTGCTCGGCTATGTGAACGTCACACCCAATTAGTAGGGTATAAACAGGAATAAGAACCATGGCACTAGTTTGGTGTGTCCAAAATGATCTTTGCTCATTACACTAATTGGAGGTCTTAGCTTGCTTGGTCTTGCATAATTTTGGTGATATTACTGTGTGTGTGGTGTTTTGTTTGTAGTGCCTTTAAATTGTTTTTTTTTTTAGGAATTTTAGATACATCTACCAGTGGAATGTTTTTGTGGAGGAACCTTTTCAGGAACTTGAGAACATTGGACTTGATATAGAACACTTTCAGAAAC
>QNUK01002089.1:0-19750 GCA_013621035.1 Clarias magur | reverse complement strand
TGTGATGCATTCCTGTTGAAGAATAGCATGACCTTCCGAAATGTGTATTTTGCCCATCAACAGGAAAGAAATTAAAGGAGGAATCATATAGGACATAAATTGTTTCATTTGAGCATTCGAAACATCTTGACCTATGATCTATACACATATCAATTTGATCTATATTGTATATAGATGTTAATATTTTCCATATTTATATGGCATATATTTTTTTAAATTATATTCTTCTTTCATCTTTTGTATACTTTATTTGAATATGTTCTTATTCATAATCCATTTTTTATTATAGACCTATTTCATATTCACATTGAATACTCAATTTGCTTTTTGAAATGCATCCGTTGCACAAGAGTGAAATGAGATCATGTTAAAACACTAATCGATGCATTAAAGAATGTCCTTTCCTTAAATATTCTTTTGCACTTTGTTGAAAATTAGAGGGTATGTCAAAACAAATTGTATGGCGCAATAAACCACCCCCTTTGTTATCACCATTTATACTAAAAATGTCATCAATGTGTTTGATTTGCTAGGACTTGAGCATGGAAGATGTTGCAAGAATTCCTTTTTCTTCAGGCTAGCACATTTCACACTCGGGGAAATAATTGAACTGTAATATACTGAAGGAGAGGTGACGCATCGTTGGGGATAATAACCCCAGAAATAATCGACTTTTTTTTTTCTTGAAAAGACACTTGCATGGTAACAAAACAACCATATGCATAATATATATGAAGACTGTAGTAAAATTTCATGTTACTTCACGAGGAGAATCATCCGAAATTATTAGTATATTCATTATTATACATATATAAATTATTCATTATGTCCAAGATTGTATACTTGACAACATTAAGAAGACTTTTTTTTTTTTTTTCAAATTTTGAGCATGAAAACTGTATTTGAGCAGGCTGCTTTCATTCAGAAACAAATTCACAAAAATGATCATTTTAAACACAGTCATGCATTCTAGCATGCATATTGAAAAAAAGGTAAAAAAAAAAAAAAAAAAAGAACTGCAAAGACAAGTCAATCACAGAGGCCGCTGAAAGAGCCTCGAGGTGGATTTGGATCAAGAGGTCCGCAAAGTTGGCCAGAGCTGCTGGGACACAAGTTGGGGCGTGATCAACCCCGGCTGGGTGAGAGAGGGTGTCTGATGTTGTGAGACCTGAAACACCCGATGATCTCAGGAAACATCACTGATGATGTGTCGCAGTTCATCCAGAGATCTATCAAAGTACTACAATATCAACTCGTTATGTATGTTTTACATAACTGTGCATTAGTTGTGTGAGAAAACCGCTTCCCTGAGCTCGCAAAGCGCTAAGAACACGGGAAACGCTTTATCTCCGTATGCAGAGCATGAAACTCAAAGGAAGGATGATTTCAAACATATTCATGCATTATGACATACAAGTTGAAAAACAACTTTTTTGTTATTTTTTCACATTTTTGAGCATGAAAATTGCATATCAACTGGTTTTGTATGTTTTACATAACTGTGCATTAGTTTTGTGAGAAAACCGCTTTCCTGAGCTCGTACAGCGCTAAGAACACGGGAAACGCTTTTTCTCTGCATGAGCAGCATAAAACTCAAAGGAATGATGATTTCCATCACAAACACGCATTATGGCATACAAGTTGAAAAACAACTTTTTTGTTATTCTTTTTCACATTTTGAGCATGAAAGTTGTATGTCAACTCGTTTTGTATGTTTTACATAACGGTGCATTAGTTGTGTGAGAAAACCGCTTTCCTGAGCTCGTACAGCGCTAAGGACACGGGAAACGCTTTATCTCCGTATGAGCAGCAGAAAACTCAAAGGAATTATGATTTCCAATCACATTCATGCATAATAGCACACATGTTGAAAAACAACTTTTTTGTTATTCTTTTTCGCATTTTGAGCATGAAAGTTGTATGTCAACTCGTTTTGTATGTTTTACATAACGGTGCATTAGTTGTGTGAGAAAACCGCTTTCCTGAGCTCGTACAGCGCTAAGAACACAGGAAACGCTTTTTCTCTGCATGAGCAGCATAAAACTTAAAGGAATGATAATTTCCATCACAAACATGCATTATGGCATAAATGTTGAAAAACAACTTTTTTTTATTCTTTTTCACATTTTGAGCATGAAAATTGCATATCAACTGGTTTTGTATGTTTTACATTAGTTGTGTGAGAAAACCGCTTTCCTGAGCTCGTACAGCGCTAAGGACACGGGAAACGCTTTATCTCCGTATGAGCAGCAGAAAACTCAAAGGAATGATGATTTCCATCACATTCATGCATTATGGCATAAATGTTGAAAAACAACTTTTTCTTATTCTTTTTCACATTTTGAGCATGAAAATTGCATATCAACTGGTTTTGTATGTTTTACATTAGTTGTGTGAGAAAACCGCTTTCCTGAGCTCGTACAGCGCTAAGAACACGGGAAACGCTTTATCCCCGTATGAGCAGCAGAAAACTCAAAGGAATGATGATTTCCATCACATTCATGCATTATGGCATAAATGTTGAAAAACAACTTTTTTTTTATTCTTTTTCACATTTTGAGCCTGAAAATTGCATATCAACTGGTTTTGTATGTTTTACACTAGTTGTGTGAGAAAACCGCTTTCCTGAGCTCGTACAGCGCTAAGGACACGGGAAACGCTTTATCTCCGTATGAGCAGCAGAAAACTCAATGGAATGATGATTTCCATCACATTCATGCATTATAGCACACATGTTGAAAACAACTTTTTTGTTGTTCTTTTTTACATTTTGAGCATGAAAGTTGTATGTCAACTCGTTTTGTATGTTTTACATAACGGTGCATTAGTTCTGTGAGAAAACCGCTTTCCAGAGGACGCACAGCGTTAAGAACACGGGAAACGCTTTATCTCTGCATGAGCAGCACAAAACTCAAAGGAATGATGATTTCTCTCACATTCATGAATTATAAATATTTGTTGCCTTGTTGTAGAGATCAGATATTGAATAACGTATCTGCATTAGATAAATGAAAGCCTTTAACATGAAACTCATATTTATTCATTCAACCGTTCATCATGAATTATACGTTCATACATCGTTCTTTTCCCCATACTAAACTACATCTTTAATTAACATTAAAATAAATTCCTAATTCTTATAATTGGTAAAATTCCTGCCTTTGTACAATTAGACAGGTATGAGTAAATTTCACACATCCATTGTACTACTACGTATAGTTGAGAGGGTAAAAATTTTTAGCTAAAACTTGCTCTGGACGAGCTTTAAACAGAGCCCCAAAAGTGCCCAAATGATGCGCCCCACAGACGATGGCACCGGATGTAACTATGTTTCTTCTTTCAACCTTAAAAGGCTAGAATTAAATCACTGCATCTTAAACGGCAGGATGTACCGATGTATGTCGTTTGCTTCAACCTTTACCAAGTGGTTCTAGCTGATCGCCTACAAACCTCCAGGCTGGGTAGTTCCAGTAATATGCATATCCTGACCACACACACATATGTACAGAGACACATACACTAATACACACTATACGCTCACATACTATATTCTTTCCACAGAAACAAAGACTACACATCTGACGGTCACACATACTACAAAATCACACTCAAACACACAGACACACATACACACACACACACACACACACACACACACAAACACACACACACACACACACACACACACAAACACACACACACACACACACACACACACACACACACACACACACACACACACACACACACACACACATGCTCACTACACATGCTCACTACACATTCAAAATAAACATCCCATACAAAATACACATTGTAAAAACACACAACATACAGACACTCATACAACATACACACATACAGACACTCATACCATAAACACAATCACCACCAAACACACAGGACAGGACATACAGACCACACACACACACACACACACACACACACACACACACACACACACACACACACACACACACACACATGAAAAAACAACCTTCTTATGCTTCACACAATGTTCACATACTAAACAAACACATATACACGTCTCACACACATGAAAAAAGTACCCAAATGATGCGCCCCACAGACTCTGGCACCGGTTGTAACGATTTTTCTTCTTTCAAACTTAAAAGCCTCTAATTAAATCTTCACTGCATCTTCAACGGCTAGATGTACCGATGTATGTTCTTTGCTTCAAGCTTTACCAGGTGGTTCTAGCTGATCGCCTACAAACCCCCGGGCTGGGCAGATCCAGTAATACACATCCTGAAGACACAGACATATGTACACAGTCACATACCTATACACACACGATTCGCTCACATACTATATACATACCACAGACACAAACACTACACATCCGACCCTGAAACATAACTACAAACACACATTCAAACACACACACACACACACACACACACACACACACACACACACACACACACACACACACACACACACACACACACACACATTGCAGAAGTCTCTAATTAGTTTAGAAACTGTACAATGATCAGTAGGCCTGCCAGAGTACTGTACTGTTTAGTCGCAAAATGTGGAAGGTTGGGTTTATACTCTTCTAGGAGATGAGTGACATGCAGGAAGTTGAGAATTATTTATTCACTGTGTGTTAAATTGGCCGTCATACTATTGGCCCAAATTCAAGGCTTACAAAAGTGGGGCACACTTAGTGGACAACAATGTCAAAGGTCATGAGACAGAAAGAGACCCAAAAGTGACTTATAGATATATGATGTGGTGGGAGGTTGCATTGATTGCAGAAGTCTCTAAGTATTTCAGGATCTAGAATATGTGCTGGGCTGGGACATTACAAGCGTTCCTTGCCTGGTCATATATGCAAAGGATCCATGAATGGACCTCCCAGAGATTTAATAGTGCTGATGTCATAAATGTGCAAGGGATGAATTGGTCTTTTAAAGATTTTTTTTTATTTATTTATCTATTGAACGTCTACATCTTCTAGATCTCATTAAACTAAACAGTTTTTACATGAGATGGCCTAACATGGTTGAGTTAGGCCCAAACCTGGCCCACGTTGAGCTGAGGTGGGCAGTTCCAGTAATACAACACACATCCTGACACACACACACACACACACAAACACTGGTGCACAGATACATAGAACACATTCTATACACAATATATGCACACATACTATACACTTACCACATACAGAACCACTACACTCACACATACTAAACACAAACACAAACATTATACATGCATACAACATACATATATACACTCACTACAAACTCACACACATCCAAAATAAACATACCACACACAATACACATTCATACACTCATACCGTACACACATAACCACACACAAACATCCACATAGGACAACACATACAGACAAACCCACACACACACACACACACACACACACACACACACACACACACACAAACACAGGCAATATTTTTGTTCTTAATGTACAGTACACATACTAAACAAAGACACACACACACACACACACACACACACACACACACACACCAACGTGTGTTAAACGTATGTCATGTTTGCTTAAGAGATCTAAAAAAAGATGCACCTGTTGTGTGGTGCGCCCAAGTGGCGATGGCGCAGGTGCTTGGGCCCGCTCATAGTTGCATGTAACTATTTTTCTTTTCTATGTTTTTTAAGGCTGGAGTGCAAATTTCTTGCCTTTCATCTTCTTCATCTTCTCTTCTTGAGAGGTCTTTGGTATACGAGCATCTGCCGGCCAGGGACACAAGAATGTTCTTCACCTGACCATGCATGCGGAGTCCCGATCGTGATGTTGCTGACGATAGTCCCGCTGCACAGTACTGGTTGTTGATCAGTGTGTTTGTGTGTGTGTGATTATCAGTCCAGTCCCTTTTTGTTGAGGAGACAGATAGTTTGTGAAGAGTGTGTCTGATGGGTGTGTCTGATCAGCCAGAATGCTGATGGCTTTGCGGATGCGGATGCCATGCAGTGTGTGGTGTAGATGTCTTCGATAGAGAGAAGAGAGACCCAGATTATCTTCTCTGCTGTACTCTCTATCAACAGTAGAGTCTTGTGATCCGAGATGGCACAATTCCCAAACCAGATGGTGATTCACCTGCTCAGCATGCTATAGAAGATGGCCAGGATCAGTGGTAGAAGCTGCGCCACGCACAGCCTTCTGAGAAAAAAAAGATACCGTTGGGCTTTCTTGTTTAAGGAGCTGGTGTTTAGATACCAGATGCTGTTCTCCTCCAGATGGACACGCAGGAATTTGGTACTGTTGACCATCACAAAGAAGTCGATTTTCAGTGGAGAGAGTGGTGCCTCCGTGGCCTCCTGAAGTCGACAATCTCTTTTGTCTTATAGACGATCAGATGTTGTTGTCTCTGCACCAGTCCGTTTGCCTCTGCACTTCCTCTCTGTTTGCTGACTCGTCGTACTTACTGATGAGACCCACCATGGTCGTGTTATCAGTCTGTGTCGCTACACAGTCAAGAGTCAGCAAGTGATCAGGCCAAACAGGCTCAGCTTCCTGATCCGGTCTGGGTGGATGATAGAATTGAATCCTTAACTGAAATGTATGTACAGCATTGGACATAGGTGTCCAAGTTTGAGAGGGCCAGATGGAGTGTGCTGGAGATGGCGTCATCCATTGAACGGTTGCGGGCCGTACGCAAACTGCAGTGGGTCTAGTGAGGGGGGCAGTAAGGTCTTGAAGGTCTTGATCATAGTAGACTTGAATCACGTGGAATCGCTGCTCACAGACGCTGCTCACGCTGCTCACAGAGATTCTCTGAGCACTTTGGGGTATTGTCTTGTCCAGCAGCTTTACGTGAGTTGACTCTGCATAGAGTTTTCCGCACATGAGCCGTGGTGTGACACAGCGCCTGGTCGTTCGGAGCAGGGTTGGTCACTTAAATTCTGCAACAAGCTGTTCAGCACGTCTGGAAGGGATCTGTTATTTTCAGAGGCAGGTAATGATGTCCTGTAGTTGGCTGAATACCCTGATGAATTGAGTGGCTTGAATACCCTGCCACATGCTCCGTGCGGTGGTTGTGGATTCTCGGGGCGTGTGCACGTTTCGCCTCTGTGATGGCCAACTTGGTTCTTGCTGTTCTTAGCCCACCTTGTCTCCTGCTCTGAAGAATTTGTCTCGGATTTTCAGAAGTGCATGCACCTCTGCAGGGTTTCTGGGTGGGTCGGGAGATGAATGTCTCGGAAACAATTAAATCACTTGTTGATGTGACCCACGAGTGTTCCTCGCCTGATCGTGCATGATGGGTACCCATCGTAAGACCCACTGTTCTGCGTGAGGCTCTGGGCCTTGGGATCTTGCGCTTGGAACATTGGTAGATGGTAGCCAAATTGGCTGCAGGGAGTAGATTGATCATGTAATCCTAGGATCTTTGTGGACATAGGGGCAGTTTTTGGCCATACCTCAGTGAGAAAGCCACCTATAAGTCCCCTTGTTTTGGGCTCAAATCCTATGGCTCTATCTGCTCGACATGATGGCACGAGTAACCCACACATTTCCATGAATGTACTATGGATGGCTCACTACCTGTATAAGACAAACTTTCGGGCTTCTCCGTATGCTTTTCATTCCTGTGCTACAAGGCTGGCTCCTAACAAATGTTGCAGAAGACAGCAGCGATAAGCTGAGCCAGCCAGTTCCAGAAATACCGACTGTAGTGTAGCATGATAAATATATGGCATCTATCCTTTCTGACTAGATCCGATAGGGCTAGTTACAGGTTTCTGTTCTCTATCAACCGACCAGTCTTTACAATTAATGATTCAGAGTGCATTGGGCTTCTGTCTCTGCTCACCAATTACTGAAGAAGTCCTTGTAATTTTCTTTTCCTCTGGGTAGCACTATGCTAAAATTCAGCGGGACGTCCACTCTGATTTGTGGTCACTTTCAGATGATATCTCTAGATAATGCAACAATCAGACAGGCATTACCCCAGGAGGAGTTCCGGGAGAAGGCCTCAGTCCTTTTAGGGATCTAGGTGCCTAATAGCTTTTTCCCCATTTTGATCCCACATCTCCAGGTTATAGGATGAGGCAGCACACTTAATGTGCTTAATTTTTAAACTATCAAATCAGTAGTACCCAATGGTTCTTTTTCAATGCCGGCATGTTACGCTTACAGGAAATTCCTCATTCTTTCAGAACTTTCTTTATCATGTTTTATAATAGATAAGTCTTTAATGTGGTTAAGAACTTGCCCAGGACTTGTGTGATGCATTCCTGTTGAAGAATAGCATGACCTTCCGAAATGTGTATTTTGCCCATCAACAGGAAAGAAATTAAAGGAGGAATCATATAGGACATAAATTGTTTCATTTGAGCATTCGAAACATCTTGACCTATGATCTATACACATATCAATTTGATCTATATTGTATATAGATGTTAATATTTTCCATATTTATATGGCATATATTTTTTTAAATTATATTCTTCTTTCATCTTTTGTATACTTTATTTGAATATGTTCTTATTCATAATCCATTTTTTATTATAGACCTATTTCATATTCACATTGAATACTCAATTTGCTTTTTGAAATGCATCCGTTGCACAAGAGTGAAATGAGATCATGTTAAAACACTAATCGATGCATTAAAGAATGTCCTTTCCTTAAATATTCTTTTGCACTTTGTTGAAAATTAGAGGGTATGTCAAAACAAATTGTATGGCGCAATAAACCACCACCTTTGTTATCACCATTTATACTAAAAATGTCATCAATGTGTTTGATTTGCTAGGACTTGAGCATGGAAGATGTTGCAAGAATTCCTTTTTCTTCAGGCTAGCACATTTCACACTCGGGGAAATAATTGAACTGTAATATACTGAAGGAGAGGTGACGCATCGTTGGGGATAATAACCCCAGAAATAATCGACTTTTTTTTTTCTTGAAAAGACACTTGCATGGTAACAAAACAACCATATGCATAATATATATGAAGACTGTAGTAAAATTTCATGTTACTTCACGAGGAGAATCATCCGAAATTATTAGTATGTTCATTATTATACATATATAAATTATTCATTATGTCCAAGATTGTATACTTGACAACATTAAGAAGACTTTTTTTTTTTCAAATTTTGAGCATGAAAACTGTATTTGAGCAGGCTGCTTTCATTCAGAAACAAATTCACAAGAATGATCATTTTAAACACAGTCATGCATTCTAGCATGCATATTGAAAAAAAGGTAAAAAAAAAAAGAACTGCAAAGACAAGTCAATCACAGAGGCCGCTGAAAGAGCCTCGAGGTGGATTTGGATCAAGAGGTCCGCAAAGTTGGCCAGAGCTGCTGGGACACAAGTTGGGGCGTGATCAACCCCGGCTGGGTGAGAGAGGGTGTCTGATGTTGTGAGACCTGAAACACCCGATGATCTCAGGAAACATCACTGATGATGTGTCGCAGTTCATCCAGAGATCTATCAAAGTACTACAATATCAACTCGTTATGTATGTTTTACATAACTGTGCATTAGTTGTGTGAGAAAACCGCTTCCCTGAGCTCGCAAAGCGCTAAGAACACGGGAAACGCTTTATCTCCGTATGCAGAGCATGAAACTCAAAGGAAGGATGATTTCAAACATATTCATGCATTATGACATACAAGTTGAAAAACAACTTTTTTGTTATTTTTCACATTTTTGAGCATGAAAATTGCATATCAACTGGTTTTGTATGTTTTACATAACTGTGCATTAGTTGTGTGAGAAAACCGCTTTCCTGAGCTCGTACAGCGCTAAGAACACGGGAAACGCTTTTTCTCTGCATGAGCAGCATAAAACTCAAAGGAATGATGATTTCCATCACAAACATGCATTATGGCATACAAGTTGAAAAACAACTTTTTTGTTATTCTTTTTCACATTTTGAGCATGAAAGTTGTATGTCAACTCGTTTTGTATGTTTTACATAACGGTGCATTAGTTGTGTGAGAAAACCGCTTTCCTGAGCTCGTACAGCGCTAAGAACACGGGAAACGCTTTATCTCCGTATGAGCAACAGAAAACTCAAAGGAATTATGATTTCCATCACATTCATGCATAATAGCACACATGTTGAAAAACAACTTTTTTGTTATTCTTTTTCACATTTTGAGCATGAAAGTTGTATGTCAACTCGTTTTGTATGTTTTACATAACGGTGCATTAGTTGTGTGAGAAATCCGCTTTCCTGAGCTCGTACAGCGCTAAGAACACGGGAAACGCTTTTTCTCTGCATGAGCAGCATAAAACTTAAAGGAATGATAATTTCCATCACAAACATGCATTATGGCATAAATGTTGAAAAACAACTTTTTTAAAATTATTTTTCACATTTTGAGCATGAAAATTGCATATCAACTGGTTTTGTATGTTTTACATTAGTTGTGTGAAAAAACCGCTTTCCTGAGCTCGTACAGCGCTAAGGACACGGGAAACGCTTTATCTCCGTATGAGCAGCAGAAAACTCAAAGGAATTATGATTTCCATCACATTCATGCATTATGGCATAAATGTTGAAAAACAACTTTTTTTTAATTCTTTTTCACATTTTGAGCATGAAAATTGCATATAAACTGGTTTTGTATGTTTTACATAACTGTGCATTAGTTGTGTGAGAAAACCGCTTTCCTGAGCTCGTAGAGCCTACGAACACGGGAAACGCTTTTTCTCCGTATGAGCAGCAGAAAACTCAAAGGAATGATGATTTCCATCACATTCATGCATTATGGCATACAAGTTGAAAAACAACTTTTTTAATATTCTTTTTCACATTTTGAGCATGAAAACTGTATATCAACTCAGTTTGTATGTTTGACATAACTGTGCATTAGTTGTGTGAGAAAACCGCTTTCCTGAGCTCGTACAGCGCTAAGAACACGGGAAACGCTTTATCTCCGTATGAGCAGCAGAAAACTCAAAGGAATGATGATTTCCATCACATTCATGCATAATAGCACACATGTTGAAAAACAACTTTTTTGTTATACTTTTTCACATTTTGAGCATGAAAGTTGTATGTCAACTCGTTTTGTATGTTTTACATAACGGTGCATTAGTTGTGTGAGAAAACCGCTTTCCTGAGCTCGTACAGCGCTAAGAACACGGGAAACGCTTTATCTCTGCATGAGCAGCATAAAACTTAAAGGAATGATAATTTCCATCACAAACATGCATTATGGCATAAATGTTGAAAAACAACTTTTTTAAATTCTTTTTCACATTTTGAGCATGAAAATTGCATATCAACTGGTTTTGTATGTTTTACATTAGTTGTGTGAGAAAACCGCTTTCCTGAGCTCGTACAGCGCTAAGAACACGGGAAACGCTTTATCTCCGTATGAGCAGCAGAAAACTCAAAAGAATGATGATTTCCATCACATTCATGCATTATGGCATAAATGTTGAAAAACAACTTTTTCTTATTCTTTTTCACATTTTGAGCATGAAAATTGCATATCAACTGGTTTTGTATGTTTTACATTAGTTGTGTGAGAAAACCGCTCTCCTGAGCTCGTACAGCGCTAAGGACACGGGAAACGCTTTATCTCCGTATGAGCAGCAGAAAACTCAAAGGAATGATGATTTCCATCACATTCATGCATTATGGCATAAATGTTTAAAAACAACTTTTTTTTTATTCTTTTTCACATTTTGAGCCTGAAAATTGCATATCAACTGGTTTTGTATGTTTTACACTAGTTGTGTGAGAAAACCGCTTTCCTGAGCTCGTACAGCGCTAAGGACACGGGAAACGCTTTATCTCCGTATGAGCAGCAGAAAACTCAAAGGAATGATGATTTCCATCACATTCATGCATTATAGCACACATGTTGAAAAACAACTTTTTTGTTGTTCTTTTTTACATTTTGAGCATGAAAGTTGTATGTCAACTCGTTTTGTATGTTTTACATAACGGTGCATTAGTTCTGTGAGAAAACCGCTTTCCAGAGGACGTACAGCGTTAAGAACACGGGAAACGCTTTATCTCTGCATGAGCAGCACAAAACTCAAAGGAATGATGATTTCTCTCACATTCATGAATTATAAATATTTGTTGCCTTGTTGTAGAGATCAGATATTGAATAACGTATCTGCATTAGATAAATGAAAGCCTTTAACATGAAACTCATATTTATTCATTCAACCGTTCATCATGAATTATACGTTCATACATCGTTCTTTTCCCCATACTAAACTACATCTTTAATTAACATTAAAATAAATTCCTAATTCTTATAATTGGTAAAATTCCTGCCTTTGTACAATTAGACAGGTATGAGTAAATTTCACACATCCATTGTACTACTACGTATAGTTGAGAGGGTAAAAATTTTTAGCTAAAACTTGCACTGGACGAGCTTTAAACAGAGCCCCAAAAGTGCCCAAATGATGCGCCCCACAGACGATGGCACCGGATGTAACTATGTTTCTTCTTTCAACCTTAAAAGGCTAGAATTAAATCACTGCATCTTAAACGGCCGGATGTACCGATGTATGTCGTTTGCTTCAACCTTTACCAAGTGGTTCTAGCTGATCGCCTACAAACCTCCAGGCTGGGTAGTTCCAGTAATACGCATATCCTGACCACACACACATATGTACAGAGACACATACACTAATACACACTATACGCTCACATACTATATTCTTTCCACAGAAACAAAGACTACACATCCGACGGTCACACATACTACAAAATCACACTCAAACACACAGACACACATACACACACACACACACACACACACACACAACACACACACACACACACACACACACACACACACACACACACACACACACACACACACACACACACACACACACACACACACACATGCTCACTACACATGCTCACTACACATTCAAAATAAACATCCCATACAAAATACACATTGTAAAAACACACAACATACAGACACTCATACAACATACACACATACAGACACTCATACCGTAAACACAATCACCACCAAACACACAGGACAGGACATACAGACCACACACACACACACACACACACACACACACACACACACACATGAAAAAACAACCTTCTTATGCTTCACACAATGTTCACATACTAAACAAACACATACACACGTCTCACACACATGAAAAAAGTGCCCAAATGATGCGCCCCACAGACTCTGGCACCGGTTGTAACGATTTTTCTTCTTTCAAACTTAAAAGCCTCTAATTAAATCTTCACTGCATCTTCAACGGCTAGATGTACCGATGTATGTTCTTTGCTTCAAGCTTTACCAGGTGGTTCTAGCTGATCGCCTACAAACCCCCGGGCTGGGCAGTTCCAGTAATACACATCCTGAAGACACAGACATATGTACACAGTCACATACCTATACACACACGATTCGCTCACATACTATATACATACCACAGACACAAACACTACACATCCGACCCTGAAACATAACTACAAACACACATTCACACACACACACACACACACACACACACACACACACACACACACACACACACACACACACACACACTGCAGAAGTCTCTAATTAGTTTAGAAACTGTACAATGATCAGTAGGCCTGCCAGAGTACTGTACTGTTTAGTCGCAAAATGTGGAAGGTTGGGTTTATACTCTTCTAGGAGATGAGTGACATGCAGGAAGTCGAGAATTATTTATTCACTGTGTGTTAAATTGGCCGTCATACTATTGGCCCAAATTCAAGGCTTACAAAAGTGGGGCACACTTAGTGGACAACAATGTCAAAGGTCATGAGACAGAAAGAGACCCAAAAGTGACTTATAGATATATGATGTGGTGGGAGGTTGCATTGATTGCAGAAGTCTCTAAGTATTTCAGGATCTAGAATATGTGCTGGGCTGGGACATTACAAGCGTTCCTTGCCTGGTCATATATGCAAAGGATCCATGAATGGACCTCCCAGAGATTTAATAGTGCTGATGTCATAAATGTGCAAGGGATGAATTGGTCTTTTAAAGATTTTTATTTATTTATTTATCTATTGAACGTCTACATCTTCTAGATCTCATTAAACTAAACAGTTTTTACATGAGATGGCCTAACATGGTTGAGTTAGGCCCAAACCTGGCCCACGTTGAGCTGAGGTGGGCAGTTCCAGTAATACAACACACATCCTGACACACACACACACACACACAAACACTGGTGCACAGATACATAGAACACATTCTATACACAATATATGCACACATACTATACACTTACCACATACAGAACCACTACACTCACACATACTAAACACAAACACAAACATTATACATGCATACAACATACATATATACACTCACTACAAACTCACACACATCCAAAATAAACATACCACACACAATACACATTCATACACTCATACCGTACACACATAACCACACACAAACATCCACATAGGACAACACATACAGACAAACCCACACACACACACACACACACACACACCCACACACACACACAAACACAGGCAATATTTTTGTTCTTAATGTACAGTACACATACTAAACAAAGACACACACACCCAAACACACACACACACACACACACCAACGTGTGTTAAACGTATGTCATGTTTGCTTAAGAGATCTTAAAAAAGATGCACCTGTTGTGTGGTGCGCCCAAGTGGCGATGGCGCAGGTGCTTGGGCCCGCTCATAGTTGCATGTAACTATTTTTCTTTTCTATGTTTTTTAAGGCTGGAGTGCAAATTTCTTGCCTTTCATCTTCTTCATCTTCTCTTCTTGAGAGGTCTTTGGTATACGAGCATCTGCCGGCCAGGGACACAAGAATGTTCTTCACCTGACCATGCATGCGGAGTCCCGATCGTGATGTTGCTGACGATAGTCCCGCTGCACAGTACTGGTTGTTGATCAGTGTGTTTGTGTGTGTGTGATTATCAGTCCAGTCCCTTTTTGTTGAGGAGACAGATAGTTTGTGAAGAGTGTGTCTGATGGGTGTGTCTGATCAGCCAGAA
This sequence comes from Clarias magur, assembly GCA_013621035.1. Taxonomy (NCBI): domain Eukaryota; kingdom Metazoa; phylum Chordata; class Actinopteri; order Siluriformes; family Clariidae; genus Clarias; species Clarias magur. The sequence continues at coordinate 4,743 of QNUK01002089.1, read as the reverse complement.
TGCTGATGGCTTTGCGGATGCGGATGCCATGCAGTGTGTGGTGTAGATGTCTTCGATAGAGAGAAGAGAGACCCAGATTATCTTCTCTGCTGTACTCTCTATCAACAGTAGAGTCTTGTGATCCGAGATGGCACAATTCCCAAACCAGATGGTGATTCACCTGCTCAGCATGCTATAGAAGATGGCCAGGATCAGTGGTAGAAGCTGCGCCACGCACAGCCTTCTGAGAAAAAAAAGATACCGTTGGGCTTTCTTGTTTAAGGAGCTGGTGTTTAGATACCAGATGCTGTTCTCCTCCAGATGGACACGCAGGAATTTGGTACTGTTGACCATCACAAAGAAGTCGATTTTCAGTGGAGAGAGTGGTGCCTCCGTGGCCTCCTGAAGTCGACAATCTCTTTTGTCTTATAGACGATCAGATGTTGTTGTCTCTGCACCAGTCCGTTTGCCTCTGCACTTCCTCTCTGTTTGCTGACTCGTCGTACTTACTGATGAGACCCACCATGGTCGTGTTATCAGTCTGTGTCGCTACACAGTCAAGAGTCAGCAAGTGATCAGGCCAAACAGGCTCAGCTTCCTGATCCGGTCTGGGTGGATGATAGAATTGAATCCTTAACTGAAATGTATGTACAGCATTGGACATAGGTGTCCAAGTTTGAGAGGGCCAGATGGAGTGTGCTGGAGATGGCGTCATCCATTGAACGGTTGCGGGCCGTACGCAAACTGCAGTGGGTCTAGTGAGGGGGGCAGTAAGGTCTTGAAGGTCTTGATCATAGTAGACTTGAATCACGTGGAATCGCTGCTCACAGACGCTGCTCACGCTGCTCACAGAGATTCTCTGAGCACTTTGGGGTATTGTCTTGTCCAGCAGCTTTACGTGAGTTGACTCTGCATAGAGTTTTCCGCACATGAGCCGTGGTGTGACACAGCGCCTGGTCGTTCGGAGCAGGGTTGGTCACTTAAATTCTGCAACAAGCTGTTCAGCACGTCTGGAAGGGATCTGTTATTTTCAGAGGCAGGTAATGATGTCCTGTAGTTGGCTGAATACCCTGATGAATTGAGTGGCTTGAATACCCTGCCACATGCTCCGTGCGGTGGTTGTGGATTCTCGGGGCGTGTGCACGTTTCGCCTCTGTGATGGCCAACTTGGTTCTTGCTGTTCTTAGACCCACCTTGTCTCCTGCTCTGAAGAATTTGTCTCGGATTTTCAGAAGTGCATGCACCTCTGCAGGGTTTCTGGGTGGGTCGGGAGATGATTGTCTCGGAAACAATGAAATCACTTGTTGATGTGACCCACGAGTGTTCCTCGCCTGATCGTGCATGATGGGTACCCATCGTAAGACCCACTGTTCTGCGTGAGGCTCTGGGCCTTGGGATCTTGCGCTTGGAACATTGGTAGATGGTAGCCAAATTGGCTGCAGGGAGTAGATTGATCATGTAATCCTAGGATCTTTGTGGACATAGGGGCAGTTTTTGGCCATACCTCAGTGAGAAAGCCACCTATAAGTCCCCTTGTTTTGGGCTCAAATCCTATGGCTCTATCTGCTCGACATGATGGCACGAGTAACCCACACATTTCCATGAATGTACTATGGATGGCTCACTACCTGTATAAGACAAACTTTCGGGCTTCTCCGTATGCTTTTCATTCCTGTGCTACAAGGCTGGCTCCTAACAAATGTTGCAGAAGACAGCAGCGATAAGCTGAGCCAGCCAGTTCCAGAAATACCGACTGTAGTGTAGCATGATAAATATATGGCATCTATCCTTTCTGACTAGATCCGATAGGGCTAGTTACAGGTTTCTGTTCTCTATCAACCGACCAGTCTTTACAATTAATGATTCAGAGTGCATTGGGCTTCTGTCTCTGCTCACCAATTACTGAAGAAGTCCTTGTAATTTTCTTTTCCTCTGGGTAGCACTATGCTAAAATTCAGCGGGACGTCCACTCTGATTTGTGGTCACTTTCAGATGATATCTCTAGATAATGCAACAATCAGACAGGCATTACCCCAGGAGGAGTTCCGGGAGAAGGCCTCAGTCCTTTTAGGGATCTAGGTGCCTAATAGCTTTTTCCCCATTTTGATCCCACATCTCCAGGTTATAGGATGAGGCAGCACACTTAATGTGCTTAATTTTTAAACTATCAAATCAGTAGTACCCAATGGTTCTTTTTCAATGCCGGCATGTTACGCTTACAGGAAATTCCTCATTCTTTCAGAACTTTCTTTATCATGTTTTATAATAGATAAGTCTTTAATGTGGTTAAGAACTTGCCCAGGACTTGTGTGATGCATTCCTGTTGAAGAATAGCATGACCTTCCGAAATGTGTATTTTGCCCATCAACAGGAAAGAAATTAAAGGAGGAATCATATAGGACATAAATTGTTTCATTTGAGCATTCGAAACATCTTGACCTATGATCTATACACATATCAATTTGATCTATATTGTATATAGATGTTAATATTTTCCATATTTATATGGCATATATTTTTTTAAATTATATTCTTCTTTCATCTTTTGTATACTTTATTTGAATATGTTCTTATTCATAATCCATTTTTTATTATAGACCTATTTCATATTCACATTGAATACTCAATTTGCTTTTTGAAATGCATCCGTTGCACAAGAGTGAAATGAGATCATGTTAAAACACTAATCGATGCATTAAAGAATGTCCTTTCCTTAAATATTCTTTTGCACTTTGTTGAAAATTAGAGGGTATGTCAAAACAAATTGTATGGCGCAATAAACCACCACCTTTGTTATCACCATTTATACTAAAAATGTCATCAATGTGTTTGATTTGCTAGGACTTGAGCATGGAAGATGTTGCAAGAATTCCTTTTTCTTCAGGCTAGCACATTTCACACTCGGGGAAATAATTGAACTGTAATATACTGAAGGAGAGGTGACGCATCGTTGGGGATAATAACCCCAGAAATAATCGACTTTTTTTTTTCTTGAAAAGACACTTGCATGGTAACAAAACAACCATATGCATAATATATATGAAGACTGTAGTAAAATTTCATGTTACTTCACGAGGAGAATCATCCGAAATTATTAGTATATTCATTATTATACATATATAAATTATTCATTATGTCCAAGATTGTATACTTGACAACATTAAGAAGACTTTTTTTTTTCAAATTTTGAGCATGAAAACTGTATTTGAGCAGGCTGCTTTCATTCAGAAACAAATTCACAAGAATGATCATTTTAAACACAGTCATGCATTCTAGCATGCATATTGAAAAAAAGGTAAAAAAAAAAAAGAACTGCAAAGACAAGTCAATCACAGAGGCCGCTGAAAGAGCCTCGAGGTGGATTTGGATCAAGAGGTCCGCAAAGTTGGCCAGAGCTGCTGGGACACAAGTTGGGGCGTGATCAACCCCGGCTGGGTGAGAGAGGGTGTCTGATGTTGTGAGACCTGAAACACCCGATGATCTCAGGAAACATCACTGATGATGTGTCGCAGTTCATCCAGAGATCTATCAAAAACATCACTGATGATGTGTCGCAGTTCATCCAGAGATCTATCAAAGTACTACAATATCAACTCGTTTTGTATGTTTTACATAACTGTGCATTAGTTGTGTGAGAAAACCGCTTCCCTGAGCTCGCAAAGCGCTAAGAACACGGGAAACGCTTTATCTCCGTATGCAGAGCATGAAACTCAAAGGAAGGATGATTTCAAACATATTCATGCATTATGACATACAAGTTGAAAAACAACTTTTTTGTTATTCTTTTTCACATTTTGAGCATGAAAGTTGTATGTCAACTCGTTTTGTATGTTTTACATAACGGTGCATTAGTTGTGTGAGAAAACCGCTTTCCTGAGCTCGTACAGCGCTAAGAACACGGGAAACGCTTTTTCTCTGCATGAGCAGCATAAAACTTAAAGGAATGATAATTTCCATCACAAACATGCATTATGGCATAAATGTTGAAAAACAACTTTTTTTTATTCTTTTTCACATTTTGAGCATGAAAATTGCATATCAACTAAGAACACGGGAAACGCTTTATCTCCGTATGAGCAGCAGAAAACTCAAAGGAATGATGATTTCCATCACATTCATGCATAATAGCACACATGTTGAAAAACAACTTTTTTGTTATACTTTTTCACATTTTGAGCATGAAAGTTGTATGTCCACTCGTTTTGTATGTTTTACATAACGGTGCATTAGTTGTGTGAGAAAACCGCTTTCCTGAGCTCGTACAGCGCTAAGAACACGGGAAACGCTTTTTCTCTGCATGAGCAGCATAAAACTTAAAGGAATGATAATTTCCATCACAAACATGCATTATGGCATAAATGTTGAAAAACAACTTTTTTAATATTCTTTTTCACATTTTGAGCATGAAAACTGTATATCAACTCAGTTTGTATGTTTGACATAACTGTGCATTAGTTGTGTGAGAAAACCGCTTTCCTGAGCTCGTACAGCGCTAAGAACACGGGAAACGCTTTATCTCCGTATGAGCAGCAGAAAACTCAAAGGAATGATGATTTCCATCACATTCATGCATAATAGCACACATGTTGAAAAACAACTTTTTTGTTATACTTTTTCACATTTTGAGCATGAAAGTTGTATGTCAACTCGTTTTGTATGTTTTACATAACGGTGCATTAGTTGTGTGAGAAAACCGCTTTCCTGAGCTCGTACAGAGCTAAGAACACGGGAAACGCTTTTTCTCTGCATGAGCAGCATAAAACT
>QNUK01002088.1:0-19771 GCA_013621035.1 Clarias magur | reverse complement strand
GTATGCTGACTCGTTGTGCTTGCTGATGAGACCCTCCACGGTCGCTTCATCAGCAATCTTGATGATGTATTTCAATCTGTGTCTTGTCGCTACACAGTCGTGAGTCAGCAGGTGATCAGGCCAAACAGCGTCAGCTTCCCGATCAGGTGAGGGCGGATGATAGAATTGAATCCTGAACTGCACAGCATTCAAAGGTAGGTGTCCTTATTGTCCAAGTGTGAGAGGGCCAGATGGAATGTACTGGAGATGGCATCATCTACAGAACGGTTGGGACCAAACTGCAGTGAATCCAGTGAGGGGGGCAGTAGGGTCATGATGATGGGAGTGAGTGTAACAGGATGGTCACTGAGACAGGACACTCAAGGAAGTCCTGGAAGAAGTTGAGGGTTACCCATCGTAAGACCCACTGTTCTGGGTGAGGCTCTGTGCCTTAGGGTCTTGCTCTTGTAACATGGGTAGATGGTAGACAAATTGGCTGCAGTGAGTAGATTGATCATGTAATCCTAGGATCTTTGTGGGCATAAGGGCAGTTTTTGGCACTACCTCCTTGAGAAAACCTCCTATAAGTCGACCTTTTCGGGCTCAAATCCTATGACTCTATCTGCGCATCAAGAAGGCACGAGTAACCCACACATTTCCATGAACGAATTGCGAACTACTATGGAATGCTCACTTACCTGTACAAGATAGATTTTCGAGCTTCTCCGTGTGCTTCCTGTGCTACAAGCCTGGCTCTAACAAATCTTTCAGAAGACAGCAGCGATAAGCTGAGCCAGGCCGTTCCAGAATACTTACTACAGACTAGCATGGTAAATATATAACATTTATCCTTTCTGACTAGATGCGATAGGGCTAGTTACAGGTTTCTTTTCTCTATCAACAGACCAGAGTTTCCAGTTAATGATTCAGAGAGCACTAGGCTTTCGTCTCTGCTCACCAATTTCTGAAGACGTCCTTGTAATTTTCTTTTCCTCTGCGTAGCAATATGTTAAAATTCAGCGGGTCGTCCACTCTGATGTGCGCTTACTTTCAGATGATATCGATAGATATAGCAACCATCAGACAGGAATTGCCCCAGGATGGGTTTCAAGAAGGCCTCAGTGTTTTTAGGGACCTAGTTGCATAATACCTTTTTCCCCATTTTGATCCCGCATCTCCGGGTTATAGGATGAGGCAGCATAAGTAATGTGCTTAATTAAAAAACTATCCAGTCAGTAGTACCCAATGATACCTTTCCGACGCCGGCATGTTACGCTTACTGGAAATAACTCATTCTTTCAGAATATTCTTTATCATGTTTAATGATAAACCTTGAATGTGGTTAAGAACTTGCACAGGACTTGTGGGTGATGCATTCCTGGTGAAGAAAAGCATGACTTTCAGAAATGAAAGGAAATGAAGGAATCACTTAGGACATCAATTGTTTCATTTGAGCAGTCAAAACATATCAAACTATAATCTATACACATATCAATATTATCTATATTGTATGTAGATGTTTATGTTTTCCATGTTTATACAGCATATGTTTTTTTATTCTTTTTTCATCTTTTATATTCTTTATTTGAATATTTTCTTATTCATAATCTATATGTTTTTATAGACTTCATATTACGTTATTCACATTTCATACTCTTCATTGAATACACTAGTTTCTTTTTGAAATGCTTTTTAATGCATTCTATCATATCTGAAAAAAAAGCTACTTTTTTCATTCATTTTAACATTCCTTTTTAACTGTACCCAAATGAGGATAGGTTCCCTGCTGATTCTGGTCCCTCTTAAGGTTTCTTCCTATTACCATCTCAGGGAGTTTTTCCTTGCCACTGTAGCCATCGTTCTCGGCTTGCTCATCAGGGACAGTCTTATCATTTTGATTCATACATGTTCACTTCTCAAACAAACTTATATAATTATTTTGATTGTGTAAAGCTGCTTTGCGACAATGTCAATTGTTAAAAGCGCTATACAAATAAAATTGAATTTTAGTCAATTTTATTGAATTTGAACTCCGTGTCGATACATGAGTGTGTAAATCAGCTTTCAGTTGAAGTAAAAAATTAGATTTCTTGTAATGATTTATTACCAACCTGAAGAAAACGTCATGTAATGCAAACTTATTTTTGATTACCTGACCAAGGTGGTTTAAAGATGCTTCTGTAAACAGACGCATGTGCAATAATAATTTATAAATAGTGTGACAAAAAAATATTTTGCTGAACTTTATTTTACTTAACGAATTACAAGTGTTAAAAAATCTTTTTGATTCTAAGCTGAACAACGAAGAACTCATCTGCGATAATCGATGCGTTAAAGAATGTCCTTTGTTTAAATGTTCTTTTTCACTTTGTTGAAAATTTGAGGGTATGTCAAAACAAATTTTATGGTACAGTAAATCACCACATTTGTTATCACCATTTATCATAAAAATGTCATCAATGTGTTTGAGTTGCTAGGACTTGATCATGTAAGATGTTTCAAGAATTCCTTTTTCTTCTGGATAGCATAGTTCACACTCGAAGAAATACTTTCAATTTAGTAGACTAAAGAGACAGGTGACTGAAGGGTCGCATCAGTGGGGATAATGTTAACTCCAGAAATAATGGACAGTGGATTTTCTTGCAAAGACAATTGCATGGCAAAAACAACCATACGAATAATGCACATAAAAACTGTAGTAAAATGTCTTTCAGAACAGATTACTTCATTAGGAAAATCATCCGAAATTATTAGAATACGACTCAATTATGTCATATGTCATATTATAAGACATTCAGAGACAGATTGGCCTCTGCCCTTTCCTCTCCGTATGCTGACTCGTTGTGCTTGCTGATGAGACCCTCCACTGTCGTTTCATCAGCAGTCTTGATGATGTATAATAATTTATAATAATAATTTATCAATAGTGTGACAAAAAATATTTTGTTTATTTATTTCTTTATTTTACTTAACGAATTACAAGTGTTAAAAATCTTTTGGATTCTAAGCTGAATAACGAAGAACTCACCTGCGTTCATCGATGCGTTAAAGAATGTCCTTTGTTTAAATATTCTTTTTCACTTTGTTGAAAATTTGAGGGTATGTCAAAACAAAATTTATGTATGTCTAAAATTTGTTTTGACATACCCTCAAATTTTCAACAAAGGGAAAAAGAATATTTAAACAAAGGACATTCTTTAACGCATTCTTTAATGGATTACTGTACCATAAAATTTGTTTTGACATACCCCCATTTGTTATCACCATTCATCATTTATTTAGCATACATGGTGATAAACAACTTTTTTCTTATTCTTATTCAAATTTTGAGCATATATTTCAAATAATGACATTTTCCTACACATTCATGCATTATAGCACACATGCTTTAAAACAACTTTTTTTCTCATTCTTTTTTCTCATTTAGAGCATGCAACCTGAATATGAACTCATTTTGTATTTTGTTTAAAATAAGTATGAATCTCAAAGGAATGATATTATCCAACACATTCATGCATAATACCATACATGCTCAAAAACAACTTTTTTCTTATTCTTATTTTCATTTTGAGAATGCAACCTGAATATGAACTCATTTTGTATGTTTGTCATAACAGTTTATTAGATGTGTGAGAAAACCACTTTCCTGAGGTCGTAGAGCGCTAAGAACACGGGAAACGCTTTATCTCCGCACGAGCAGCATTTATGAGATTTATCTCAAAGGAATGATATTTTCCAACACATTACTGCATTATACCATACAAGCTGAAAAACAACTTTTTTTCTTATTCTTTTTCACATTCTGAACATAAAAATTTAATATCAACTCGTTTTGTATGTTGTACATAACTGTGCGTTAGATGAGTGAGAAAACCGCTTTCCTGAGTTCGTAGAGCGCTAAGAACACGGGAAACGCATTATCTCCGCACGAGCGGCATGAATCTCAAAGGAATGATATTTTCCAACACATTCCTGTATTATAGCATACGTGCTGAAAAACAACTTTTTTATTACTCTTCTTCACATTTTGAGAAGGCAACCTGAATATGAACTCATTTTGTATGTTTGTCATAATTGTGCATTAGTTGTGTGGGAAAACCGCTTTCCTGAGGTCGTTGATCGCGCTAAGAACACGGGAAACGCTTTATCTCCGCACGAGCAGCATGAAACCCAAAGGAATGACATTTTCCAATACATTCCTGCATTATAGCATACATGCTGAAAAACAACTTTTTCCTTATTCTTTTTCACATTCTGAACATAAAAATTTTATATCAACTCGTTTTGTATGTTGTACATAACTGTGCGTTAGATGAGTGAGAAAACCGCTTTCCTGAGCTCGTAGAGCGCTAAGAACACGGGAAACGCTTTATCTCCGCACGAGCAGCATGAAGCCCAAAGGAATGACATTTTCCAACACATTCCTGCATTATAGCATACATGCTGAAAAACAACTTTTTCCTTATTCTTTTTCACATTCTGAACATAAAAATTTAATATCAACTCGTTTTGTATGTTGTACATAACTGTGCGTTAGATGAGTGAGAAAACCGCTTTCCTGAGTTCGTAGAGCGCTAAGAACACGGGAAACGCATTATCTCCGCACGAGCGGCATGAATCTCAAAGGAATGATATTTTCCAACACATTCCTGTATTATAGCATACGTGCTGAAAAACAACTTTTTTATTACTCTTCTTCACATTTTGAGAAGGCATCCTGAATATGAACTCATTTTGTATGTTTGTCATAACTGTTCATTAGTTGTGTGAGAAAACCGCTTTCCTAAGGTCGTTGAGCGCTAAGAACACGGGAAACGCTTTATCTCCGCACGAGCAGCATGAAGCCCAAAGGAATGACATTTTCCAACACATTCCTGCATTATAGCATACATGCTGAAAAACAACTTTTTCCTTATTCTTTTTCACATTCTGAACATTAAAATTTAATATCAACTCGTTTTGTATGTTGTACATAACTGTGCGTTAGATGAGTGAGAAAACCGCTTTCCTGAGCTCGTAGAGCGCTAAGAACACGGGAAACGCATTATCTCCGCACGAGCGGCATGGATCTCAAAGGAATGATATTTTCCAACACATTCCTGCATTATAGCATACATGCTGAAAAACAACTTTTTTATTATTCTTATTTACATTTTGAGAAGGCAACCTGAATATGAACTCATTTTGTATGTTTGTCATAACTGTTTATTAGTTGTGTGAGAAAACCGCTTTCCTGAGCTCGTAGAGCGCTAAGAACACAGAAAACGCTTCCCGACCAGCATGAATCTCAAAGGAATTACATTTTCCAACACATTCATGCATTATACCATCCATGCTCAAAACAACTTTTTTGTTAATCTTTCTGCCTCTATGAGCCTGAAAATTGTTTATTACCTCGTTTTTGTATGTTTTACATAACTATGCAATAGGTGTTTGAGAAAACAGACACAAACACTACACATTCTACACTCAAACTCACATGTAAACACAAAGACACATTCGATGCTCAATACATCTTCACATGCATCCAAAATAAACATCCCACACAGAACACATTTTAAATACACACAACAATTCCTTAACACTTACAGACACTCAGTGTCACACACACCACCAAACACATAGGACATGACATACAGATTATATACACACACACCACACACACACACACACACACACACAAACACACGCACATGACTAAACAACCTTTTTATGTTTCACATAAGGTACACATACTAAACAAACACACACACACACTCTCCCAAGAAACCTTCTTGTTCTTCATGTACAGTACTCATACTAAAGAAACACACACACACACACACACACACACACACACACACACACACACACACACACACACACACACACACACACACACACACACACAAGCACACACACGCACACACTCACACCAGACACACACACACGTGTTAAACAAATGTCATTATTGCTTAAGAGGTCTAAGACTGCTACAAAATCACACATTGTGAGTGGGCGCAAGTGGTAATGGCGCCCAGGTGCTTGGGGCTGCTCATTGTTTCTTGTAACTGTTTTTTTCTTTTTTTAAAGGCCGGAGTGCGAACATCTTGCCTTTCATTTTCAGAGAGGTGCTTGGTATACAACCAGAGCGGGGTATAGTATATGACGGTCATGGACACACGATTGTTCCTCAACTGACTATGCATGAGGACTATTCATCGTGATGCTGCTGACAATGGTCCAGGAGCACAAGATTGGCTTGAGCGAGCTTGAGGAGATGTTCATCTTCATCAAACGGAGAGTGAGCAGAAGTACGCAACCAAAATTAAATCTTCATTGGCGTGATGTACCGATGTACTTTTTGGCTTTAAACTTCATTGAGTCATTCATGGCAAACTCCTAGAGCCACTGTTCTGGGTACTTCAACGAATACTCGTATATGCTGAACACACACACACACACAAACAAACAACCTTTTTATGTTGATATAAGGTACACATACTATGACACATGAACACACACACACACACACACACACACACACACACACACACACACACACAGACACACACACACGTCACACACACATCAAACATTGAACTGATCCTAAACAAACAAAGATCTACTCAAGCATCTGCACCACTACAGTCACCACGAAACCAGGCACACATTAAGTGACAGCTAGCAATGTTGCAACATAGAAAGACACGTCTAGCCATGACGATGCCTTCCACTTATGTCCTATTTGATTAAGAGTTCTTATAGTAATAAAAAGTTGCCCATGTTTTAAAGATTGTTCTTCTTTTTCCCTTTAAAAGGATGAAATTAAATCTTCATTGTATCTTGAGTGGCCCGATGTACTTTCGTGGCTTCAAACTTTGGCGGGTGGTTCTAGCTGAGCGCCTACAATCTCTCGGTCTGGGCAGTTCCAGTAATACACACACTTTGAGAATACACAAATACATGTACATGGACAGATATACCACACCCTTTTCACACTATTTGCACACAGACTATACACTTAAAACAGACACAAACACTACACATCCTACACTCACACATACTACAGACACACTCGCACTCACACAACATTATACATGCATACTACACACATATAAACAAAATGCTCACTACACACTCACACACATCCAAAATAAACATACAACTCAGAATACAAATTCAGTCACTCATACCATTCACACACACACACTGAACAAACAAACACACACACGCACACGCACACACACACACACACAGACACACACACACACACGCACGCATGCACACACACACACACACGCACACACACACACACACACACACACACACACACACACACACACACACACACACACATCAGGAGCAACCATACTAACTTCTTGCCTTCCATTTTCAGAGAGGTCCGGGGTATACAACCAGAGCGGGGAATAGTAGACACACACTGCTCATCCTACTCATTCTACACAAAGAATGACCTGATCGAGTCCCTGCACCATTACAGTCGCCTCCAAACCAGGCTCATGTTGAGTGACAGTTAGCAGTTGTGCACCAAAAAGACCTGTCCAGCCATTATGATGCCTTACACATATATGTCATATTTGTTTAATAAGAGGCCTTAGAGTGCTAAAAAGACACACTTTGTGAGATCGCCAAAGTGGCAATGGCGCAGATGATTGGGCGTGGTCATTGCTGCTTGTAAATATTTTTCCTTTTGTTCATTTAAAAGGCCGGAGTGCCAACTTCTTGCCTTTCATCTTCAGAGGGGTCTTTGGTATACAACCAGAGAGGGGTATAGTATGTGTCGGCCAGGAACACACGAGTGACCATGCATACGGACTACCCATAGTGACAGCTAGCACTCGCACAACTGTGCACCAGAAAGACACAACCAGCCATTATAATGCCTTAAACATACGTCATATTTGTTTAAGAGGCCTTAGCGTGCTGAAAAGACGCACACGTTGTGAGGAACGACCAAGCCATGATGGAACAGGTGCTTGGGCATGCTCATCGTTGATTCTAATTATTTTCCTTTTTTTATTTTAAATTGACGCTGACTACATAAAGTGCACATGCAAATGTGCAAACAAGAGCATGACAACAATCATGACACTATGTAGTAGAGTTGAGGTACTGGAATGAGAACCAGTAAACTTTCCTTGTAGATAGCAGCAAAGATAGGAGCCCTGGGTGAGTCTCTTTGTGCAAATAACAAATATTGCGCAAGAAGAGCAATTTCAGTCGGTATGTACAAGTGGTTGTTGATCAGTGTGTGTGTTTATCAGTCCAGACCCTTTTGTTGTGAGAACAGTTTGTGAAGAGTGTGTCTGATGGGTGTGTCTGATCAGCCAGTGTAGATGTCTTGATGGTGTAGATGAGTGATCTTGATTTTCTTCTTTGCTGTCCTCTCTATCCACAGTAGGGGCTGGTGATGCCACAATTCCCAAACCATACGGTGATGCAGCTGCTCAGCATGCTATAGAAGGGGACCAGGATCAGTGATAGTAGCTGCGCCTTCCCAGAAAGAAAAGATACTGTTGGGCTTTCTTGTGTAAGGAGTTGGTGTTTAGTGTTGTTCTCCTCCAGATGGACATGCTGGAATTTGGTACTGTTGACGATCACAAAGGAGCGAAGGAGTGGTGAGAGTGGGCCTCCGTGTGCTCCTGAAGTCGACAATCTCATTTGTCTTGTAGACATTCAGAGACAGGTTGGCCTCTGCCCTTCCTCTCTGTATGCTGACTCGTTGTGCTTGCTGATGAGACCCTCCACGGTCGCTTCATCAGCAATCTTGATGATGTATTTCAATCTGTGTCTTGTCGCTACACAGTCGTGAGTCAGCAGGTGATCAGGCCAAACAGCGTCAGCTTCCCGATCAGGTGAGGGCGGATGATAGAATTGAATCCTGAACTGCACAGCATTCAAAGGTAGGTGTCCTTATTGTCCAAGTGTGAGAGGTCCAGATGGAATGTACTGGAGATGGCATCATCTACAGAACGGTTGGGACCAAACTGCAGTGAATCCAGTGAGGGGGGCAGTAGGGTCATGATGATGGGAGTGAGTGTAACAGGATGGTCACTGAGACAGGACACTCAAGGAAGTCCTGGAAGAAGTTGAGGGTTACCCATCGTAAGACCCACTGTTCTGGGTGAGGCTCTGTGCCTTAGGGTCTTGCTCTTGTAACATGGGTAGATGGTAGACAAATTGGCTGCAGTGAGTAGATTGATCATGTAATCCTAGGATCTTTGTGGGCATAAGGGCAGTTTTTGGCACTACCTCCTTGAGAAAACCTCCTATAAGTCGACCTTTTTTCGGGCTCAAATCCTATGACTCTATCTGCGCATCAAGAAGGCACGAGTAACCCACACATTTCCATGAACGTATTGCGAACTACTATGGAATGCTCACTTACCTGTACAAGATAGATTTTCGAGCTTCTCCGTGTGCTTCCTGTGCTACAAGCCTGGCTCTAACAAATCTTTCAGAAGACAGCAGCGATAAGCTGAGCCAGGCCGTTCCAGAATACTTACTACAGACTAGCATGGTAAATATATAACATTTATCCTTTCTGACTAGATGCGATAGGGCTAGTTACAGGTTTCTTTTCTCTATCAACAGACCAGAGTTTCCAGTTAATGATTCAGAGAGCACTAGGCTTTCGTCTCTGCTCACCAATTTCTGAAGACGTCCTTGTAATTTTCTTTTCCTCTGCGTAGCAATATGTTAAAATTCAGCGGGTCGTCCACTCTGATGTGCGCTTACTTTCAGATGATATCGATAGATATAGCAACCATCAGACAGGAATTGCCCCAGGATGGGTTTCAAGAAGGCCTCAGTGTTTTTAGGGACCTAGTTGCATAATACCTTTTTCCCCATTTTGATCCCGCATCTCCGGGTTATAGGATGAGGCAGCACAAGTAATGTGCTTAATTAAAAAACTATCCAGTCAGTAGTACCCAATGATACCTTTCCAACGCCGGCATGTTACGCTTACTGGAAATAACTCATTCTTTCAGAATATTCTTTATCATGTTTAATGATAAACCTTGAATGTGGTTAAGAACTTGCACAGGACTTGTGGGTGATGCATTCCTGGTGAAGAAAAGCATGACTTTCAGAAATGAAAGGAAATGAAGGAATCACTTAGGACATCAATTGTTTCATTTGAGCAGTCAAAACATATCAAACTATAATCTATACACATATCAATATTATCTATATTGTATGTAGATGTTTATGTTTTCCATGTTTATACAGCATATGTTTTTTTTTATTCTTTTTTCATCTTTTATATTCTTTATTTGAATATTTTCTCATTCATAATCTATATGTTTTTATAGACTTCATATTACGTTATTCACATTTCATACTCTTCATTGAATACACTAGTTTCTTTTTGAAATGCTTTTTAATGCATTCTATCATATCTGAAAAAAAAGCTACTTTTTTCATTCATTTTAACATTCCTTTTTAACTGTACCCAAATGAGGATAGGTTCCCTGCTGATTCTGGTCCCTCTTAAGGTTTCTTCCTATTACCATCTCAGGGAGTTTTTCCTTGCCACTGTAGCCATCGTTCTCGGCTTGCTCATCAGGGACAGTCTTATCATTTTGATTCATACATGTTCACTTCTCAAACAAACTTATATAATTATTTTGATTGTGTAAAGCTGCTTTGCGACAATGTCAATTGTTAAAAGCGCTATACAAATAAAATTGAATTTTAGTCAATTTTATTGAATTTGAACTCCGTGTCGATACATGAGTGTGTAAATCAGCTTTCAGTTGAAGTAAAAAATTAGATTTCTTGTAATGATTTATTACCAACCTGAAGAAAACGTCATGTAATGCAAACTTATTTTTGATTACCTGACCAAGGTGGTTTAAAGATGCTTCTGTAAACAGACGCATGTGCAATAATAATTTATAAATAGTGTGACAAAAAATATTTTGCTGAACTTTATTTTACTTAACGAATTACAAGTGTTAAAAAATCTTTTTGATTCTAAGCTGAACAACGAAGAACTCATCTGCGATAATCGATGCGTTAAAGAATGTCCTTTGTTTAAATGTTCTTTTTCACTTTGTTGAAAATTTGAGGGTATGTCAAAACAAATTTTATGGTACAGTAAATCACCACATTTGTTATCACCATTTATCATAAAAATGTCATCAATGTGTTTGAGTTGCTAGGACTTGATCATGTAAGATGTTTCAAGAATTCCTTTTTCTTCTGGATAGCATAGTTCACACTCGAAGAAATACTTTCAATTTAGTAGACTAAAGAGACAGGTGACTGAAGGGTCGCATCAGTGGGGATAATGTTAACTCCAGAAATAATGGACAGTGGATTTTCTTGCAAAGACAATTGCATGGCAAAAACAACCATACGAATAATGCACATAAAAACTGTAGTAAAATGTCTTTCAGAACAGATTACTTCATTAGGAAAATCATCCGAAATTATTAGAATACGACTCAATTATGTCATATGTCATATTATAAGACATTCAGAGACAGATTGGCCTCTGCCCTTTCCTCTCCGTATGCTGACTCGTTGTGCTTGCTGATGAGACCCTCCACTGTCGTTTCATCAGCAGGCTTGATGATGTATAATAATTTATAATAATAATTTATCAATAGTGTGACAAAAAATATTTTGTTTATTTATTTCTTTATTTTACTTAACGAATTACAAGTGTTAAAAAATCTTTTGGATTCTAAGCTGAATAACGAAGAACTCACCTGCGTTCATCGATGCGTTAAAGAATGTCCTTTGTTTAAATATTCTTTTTCACTTTGTTGAAAATTTGAGGGTATGTCAAAACAAAATTTATGTATGTCTAAAATTTGTTTTGACATACCCTCAAATTTTCAACAAAGGGAAAAAGAATATTTAAACAAAGGACATTCTTTAACGCATTCTTTAATGGATTACTGTACCATAAAATTTGTTTTGACATACCCCCATTTGTTATCACCATTCATCATTTATTTAGCATACATGGTGATAAACAACTTTTTTCTTATTCTTATTCAAATTTTGAGCATATATTTCAAATAATGACATTTTCCTACACATTCATGCATTATAGCACACATGCTTTAAAACAACTTTTTTTCTCATTCTTTTTTCTCATTTAGAGCATGCAACCTGAATATGAACTCATTTTGTATTTTGTTTAAAATAAGTATGAATCTCAAAGGAATGATATTATCCAACACATTCATGCATAATACCATACATGCTCAAAAACAACTTTTTTCTTATTCTTATTTTCATTTTGAGAATGCAACCTGAATATGAACTCATTTTGTATGTTTGTCATAACAGTTTATTAGATGTGTGAGAAAACCACTTTCCTGAGGTCGTAGAGCGCTAAGAACACGGGAAACGCTTTATCTCCGCACGAGCAGCATTTATGAGATTTATCTCAAAGGAATGATATTTTCCAACACATTACTGCATTATACCATACAAGCTGAAAAACAACTTTTTTTCTTATTCTTTTTCACATTCTGAACATAAAAATTTAATATCAACTCGTTTTGTATGTTGTACATAACTGTGCGTTAGATGAGTGAGAAAACCGCTTTCCTGAGTTCGTAGAGCGCTAAGAACACGGGAAACGCATTATCTCCGCACGAGCGGCATGAATCTCAAAGGAATGATATTTTCCAACACATTGCTGTATTATAGCATACGTGCTGAAAAACAACTTTTTTATTACTCTTCTTCACATTTTGAGAAGGCAACCTGAATATGAACTCATTTTGTATGTTTGTCATAATTGTGCATTAGTTGTGTGGGAAAACCGCTTTCCTGAGGTCGTTGAGCGCTAAGAACACGGGAAACGCTTTATCTCCGCACGAGCAGCATGAAACCCAAAGGAATGACATTTTCTAATACATTCCTGCATTATAGCATACATGCTGAAAAACAACTTTTTCCTTATTCTTTTTCACATTCTGAACATAAAAATTTTATATCAACTCGTTTTGTATGTTGTACATAACTGTGCGTTAGATGAGTGAGAAAACCGCTTTCCTGAGCTCGTAGAGCGCTAAGAACACGGGAAACGCTTTATCTCCGCACGAGCAGCATGAAGCCCAAAGGAATGACATTTTCCAACACATTCCTGCATTATAGCGTACATGCTGAAAAACAACTTTTTCCTTATTCTTTTTCACATTCTGAACATAAAAATTTAATATCAACTCGTTTTGTATGTTGTACATAACTGTGCGTTAGATGAGCGAGAAAACCGCTTTCCTGAGTTCGTAGAGCGCTAAGAACACGGGAAACGCATTATCTCCGCACGAGCGGCATGAATCTCAAAGGAATGATATTTTCCAACACATTCCCATATTATAGCATACGTGCTGAAAAACAACTTTTTTATTACTCTTCTTCACATTTTGAGAAGGCAACCTGAATATGAACTCATTTTGTATGTTTGTCATAATTGTGCATTAGTTGTGTGGGAAAACCGCTTTCCTGAGGTCGTTGAGCGCTAAGAACACGGGAAACGCTTTATCTCCGCACGAGCAGCATGAAACCCAAAGGAATGACATTTTCCAATACATTCCTGCATTATAGCATACATGCTGAAAAACAACTTTTTCCTTTTTCTTTTTCACATTCTGAACATAAAAATTTAATATCAACTCTTTTTGTATGTTGTAAATAACTGTGCGTTAGATGAGTGAGAAAACCGCTTTCCTGAGCTCGTAGAGCGCTAAGAACACGGGAAACGCTTTATCTCCGCACGAGCAGCATGAAGCCCAAGGGAATGACATTTTCCAACACATTCCTGCATTATAGCATACATGCTGAAAAACAACTTTTTCCTTATTCTTTTTCACATTCTGAACATAAAAATTTAATATCAACTCGTTTTGTATATTGTACATAACTGTGCGTTAGATGAGTGAGAAAACCGCTTTCCTGAGTTCGTAGAGCGCTAAGAACACGGGAAACGCATTATCTCCGCACGAGCAGCATGAAGCCCAAAGGAATGACATTTTCCAACACATTCCTGCATTATAGCATACATGCTGAAAACAACTTTTTCCTTATTCTTTTTCACATTCTGAACATAAAAATTTAATATCAACTCGTTTTGTATGTTGTACATAACTGTGCGTTAGATGAGTGAGAAAACCGCTTTCCTGAGCTCGTAGAGCGCTAAGAACACGGGAAACGCATTATCTCCGCCTGAGCGGCATGGATCTCAAAGGAATGATATTTTCCAACACATTCATGCATTATAGCATACATGCTGAATAACAACTTTTTTATTATTCTTATTCACATTTTGAGAAGGCAACCTGAATATGAACTCATTTTGTATGTTTGTCATAACTGTTCATTAGTTGTGTGAGAAACCCGCTTTCCTAAGGTCGTTGAGCGCTAAGAACACGGGAAACGCTTTATCTCCGCACGAGCAGCATGAAGCCCAAAGGAATGACATTTTCCAACACATTCCTGCATTATAGCATACATGCTGAAAAACAACTTTTTCCTTGTTCTTTTTCACATTCTGAACATAAAAATTTAATATCAACTCGTTTTGTATGTTGTACATAACTGTGCGTTAGATGAGTGAGAAAACCGCTTTCCTGAGCTCGTAGAGCGCTAAGAACACGGGAAACGCATTATCTCCGCACGAGCGGCATGGATCTCAAAGGAATGATATTTTCCAACACATTCATGCATTATAGCATACATGCTGAAAAACAACTTTTTTATTATTCTTATTTACATTTTGAGAAGGCAACCTGAATATGAACTCATTTTGTATGTTTGTCATAACTGTTTATTAGTTGTGTGAGAAAACCGCTTTCCTGAGCTCGTAGAGCGCTAAGAACACAGAAAACGCTTCCCGACCAGCATGAATCTCAAAGGAATTACATTTTCCAACACATTCATGCATTATACCATCCATGCTCAAAACAACTTTTTTGTTAATCTTTCTGCCTCTATGAGCCTGAAAATTGTTTATTACCTCGTTTTTGTATGTTTTACATAACTATGCAATAGGTGTTTGAGAAAACAGACACAAACACTACACATTCTACACTCAAACTCACATGTAAACACAAAGACACATTCGATGCTCAATACATCTTCACATGCATCCAAAATAAACATCCCACACAGAACACATTTTAAATACACACAACAATTCCTTAACACTTACAGACACTCAGTGTCACACACACCACCAAACACATAGGACATGACATACAGATTATATACACACACACACCACACACACACACACACACACACACAAACACACGCACATGACTAAACAACCTTTTTATGTTTCACATAAGGTACACATACTAAACAAACACACACACACACTCTCCCAAGAAACCTTCTTGTTCTTCATGTACAGTACTCATACTAAAGAAACACACACACACACACACACACACACACACACACACACACACACACACACACACACACACACACACACACACACACACACACACACACACACACAAGCACACACACGCACACACTCACACCAGACACACACACACGTGTTAAACAAATGTCATTATTGCTTAAGAGGTCTAAGACTGCTACAAAATCACACATTGTGAGTGGGCGCAAGTGGTAATGGCGCCCAGGTGCTTGGGGCTGCTCATTGTTTCTTGTAACTGTTTTTTTCTTTTTTTAAAGGCCGGAGTGCGAACATCTTGCCTTTCATTTTCAGAGAGGTGCTTGGTATACAACCAGAGCGGGGTATAGTATATGACGGTCATGGACACACGATTGTTCCTCAACTGACTATGCATGAGGACTATTCATCGTGATGCTGCTGACAATGGTCCAGGAGCACAAGATTGGCTTGAGCGAGCTTGAGGAGATGTTCATCTTCATCAAACGGAGGGTGAGCAGAAGTACGCAACCAAAATTAAATCTTCATTGGCGTGATGTACCGATGTACTTTTTTGGCTTTAAACTTCATTGAGTCATTCATGGCAAACTCCTAGAGCCACTGTTCTGGGTACTTCAACGAATACTCGTATATGCTGAACACACACACACACACAAACAAACAACCTTTTTATGTTGATATAAGGTACACATACTATGACACATGAACACACACACAAACACACACACACACACACACACACACACACACACACACACACACAGAGACACACACACACGTCACACACACATCAAACATTGAACTGATCCTAAACAAACAAAGATCTACTCAAGCATCTGCACCACTACAGTCACCACGAAACCAGGCACACATTAAGTGACAGCTAGCAATGTTGCAACATAGAAAGACACGTCTAGCCATGACGATGCCTTCCACTTATGTCCTATTTGATTAAGAGTTCTTATAGTAATAAAAAGTTGCCCATGTTTTAAAGATTGTTCTTCTTTTTCCCTTAAAAGGATGAAATTAAATCTTCATTGTATCTTGAGTGGCCCGATGTACTTTCGTGGCTTCAAACTTTGGCGGGTGGTTCTAGCTGAGCGCCTACAATCTCTCGGTCTGGGCAGTTCCAGTAATACACACACTTTGAGAATACACAAATACATGTACATGGACAGATATACCACACCCTTTTCACACTATTTGCACACAGACTATACACTTAAAACAGACACAAACACTACACACCCTACACTCACACATACTACAGACACACTCGCACTCACACAACATTATACATGCATACTACACACATATAAACAAAATGCTCACTACACACTCACACACATCCAAAATAAACATACAACTCAGAATACAAATTCAGTCACTCATACCATTCACACACACACACTGAACAAACAAACACACACACGCACACACACACACGCACGCATGCACACACACACACACGCACGAACACACACACACACACACACACACACACACACACACACACACACACACACACACACACACACACACACACACACACATCAGGAGCAACCATACTAACTTTTTGCCTTCCATTTTCAGAGAGGTCCGTGGTATACAACCAGAGCGGGGAATAGTAGACACACACTGCTCATCCTACTCATTCTACACAAAGAATGACCTGATCGAGTCCCTGCACCATTACAGTCGCCTCCAAACCAGGCTCATGTTGAGGGACAGTTAGCAGTTGTGCACCAAAAAGACCTGTCCAGCCATTATGATGCCTTACACATATATGTCATATTTGTTTAATAAGAGGCCTTAGAGTGCTAAAAAGACACACTTTGTGAGATCGCCAAAGTGGCAATGGCGCAGATGATTGGGCGTGGGCATTGCTGCTTGTAAATATTTTTCTTTTTGTTCATTTAAAAGGCCGGAGTGCCAACTTCTTGCCTTTCATCTTCAGAGGGGTCTTTGGTATACAACCAGAGAGGGGTATAGTATGTGTCGGCCAGGAACACACGAGTGACCATGCATACGGACTACCCATAGTGACAGCTAGCACTCGCACAACTGTGCACCAGAAAGACACAACCAGCCATTATAATGCCTTAAACATACGTCATATTTGTTTAAGAGGCCTTAGCGTGCTGAAAAGACGCACACGTTGTGAGGAACGACCAAGCCATGATGGAACAGGTGCTTGGGCATGCTCATCGTTGATTCTAATTATTTTCCTTTTTTTTATTTTAAATTGACGCTGACTACATAAAGTGCACATGCAAATGTGCAAACAAGAGCATGACAACAATCATGACACTATGTAGTAGAGTTGAGGTACTGGAATGAGAACCAGTAAACTTTCCTTGTAGATAGCAGCAAAGATAGGAGCCCTGGGTGAGTCTCTTTGTGCAAATAACAAATATTGCGCAAGAAGAGCAATTTCAGTCGGTATGTACAAGTGGTTGTTGATCAGTGTGTGTGTTTATCAGTCCAGACCCTTTTGTTGTGAGAACAGTTTGTGAAGAGTGTGTCTGATGGGTGTGTCTGATCAGCCAGTGTAGATGTCTTGATGGTGTAGATGAGTGATCTTGATTTTCTTCTTTGCTGTCCTCTCTATCCACAGTAGGGGCTGGTGATGCCACAATTCCCAATCCATACGGTGATGCAGCTGCTCAGCATGCTATAGAAGGTGACCAGGATCAGTGATAGTAGCTGCGCCTTCCCAGAAAGAAAAGATACTGTTGGGCTTTCTTGTGTAAGGAGTTGGTGTTTAGTGTTGTTCTCCTCCAGATGGACATGCTGGAATTTGGTACTGTTGACGATCACAAAGGAGCAAAGGAGTGGTGAGAGTGGGCCTCCGTGTGCTCCTGAAGTCGACAATCTCATTTGTCTTGTAGACATTCAGAGACAGGTTGGCCTCTGCCCTTCCTCTCTGTATGCTGACTCGTTGTGCTTGCTGATTAGACCCTCCACGGTCGCTTCATCAGCAATCTTGATGATGTATTT
The DNA here is from genome assembly GCA_013621035.1 of Clarias magur. Classification (NCBI taxonomy): domain Eukaryota; kingdom Metazoa; phylum Chordata; class Actinopteri; order Siluriformes; family Clariidae; genus Clarias; species Clarias magur. Next base: position 1,395 of record QNUK01002088.1, on the reverse strand, counting down.
CAATCTGTGTCTTGTCGCTACACAGTCGTGAGTCAGCAGGTGATCAGGCCAAACAGCGTCAGCTTCCCGATCAGGTGAGGGCGGATGATAGAATTGGATCCTGAACTGCACAGCATTCAAAGGTAGGTGTCCTTATTGTCCAAGTGTGAGAGGGCCAGATGGAATGTACTGGAGATGGCATCATCTACAGAACGGTTGGGACCAAACTGCAGTGAATCCAGTGAGGGGGGCAGTAGGTTCATGATGATGGGAGTGAGTGTAACAGGATGGTCACTGAGACAGGACACTCAAGGAAGTCCTGGAAGAAGTTGAGGGTTACCCATCGTAAGACCCACTGTTCTGGGTGAGGCTCTGTGCCTTAGGGTCTTGCTCTTGTAACATGGGTAGATGGTAGACAAATTGGCTGCAGTGAGTAGATTGATCATGTAATCCTAGGATCTTTGTGGGCATAAGGGCAGTTTTTGGCACTACCTCCGTGAGAAAACCTCCTATAAGTCGACCTTTTCGGGCTCAAATCCTATGACTCTATCTGCGCATCAAGAAGGCACGAGTAACCCACACATTTCCATGAACGTATTGCGAACTACTATGGAATGCTCACTTACCTGTACAAGATAGATTTTCGAGCTTCTCCGTGTGCTTCCTGTGCTACAAGCCTGGCTCTAACAAATCTTTCAGAAGACAGCAGCGATAAGCTGAGCCAGGCCGTTCCAGAATACTTACTACAGACTAGCATGGTAAATATATAGCATTTATCCTTTCTGACTAGATGCGATAGGGCTAGTTACAGGTTTCTTTTCTCTATCAACAGACCAGAGTTTCCAGTTAATGATTCAGAGAGCACTAGGCTTTTGTCTCTGCTCACCAATTACTGAAGACGTCCTTGTAATTTTCTTTTCCTCTGCGTAGCAATATGTTAAAATTCAGCGGGTCGTCCACTCTGATGTGCGCTTACTTTCAGATGATATCGATAGATATAGCAACCATCAGACAGGAATTGCCCCAGGATGGGTTTCAAGAAGGCCTCAGTGTTTTTAGGGACCTAGTTGCATAATACCTTTTTCCCCATTTTGATCCCGCATCTCCGGGTTATAGGATGAGGCAGCACAAGTAATGTGCTTAATTAAAAAACTATCCAGTCAGTAGTACCCAATGATACCTTTCCAAAGCCGGCATGTTACGCTTACTGGAAATAACTCATTCTTTCAGAATATTCTTTATCATGTTTAATGATAAACCTTGAATGTGGTTAAGAACTTGCACAGGACTTGTGGGTGATGCATTCCTGGTGAAGAAAAGCATGACTTTCAGAAATGAAAGGAAATGAAGGAATCACTTAGGACATCAATTGTTTCATTTGAGCAGTCAAAACATATCAAACTATAATCTATACAC
>QNUK01002087.1:0-19777 GCA_013621035.1 Clarias magur | reverse complement strand
GCTACACTGACAGTACCCCTGATTCCCCTTCCCCCCAAAAAGAACACATGCCTCTCACACACTCCAACCCAAGCGTGAGAGAGGAACAAAACACCAGTTTGGTAGAGGAGGAAGAACAGGGCCTACAAAAGGAATGGCCACATACACATCCCAATATCAAGAACAACAGAAAAATGACTAATCGGATACTCACCTTTCCAAAAACATACAAATCCTTATCACATAGACATCCAGGAAGACACAAAATCCACACAGCCCCTTCAAAAAAATAATAAGAAACCCTACTTACCGTGTCAGAAATCCCCAGGAAACACACCAAACCTGGAACCGTTCGTCCTGCAGAAAAAAACAGAGAAAAGTTAAAATGAAACATGAAGGATCATACACCCCCCAAGCCAGTATCAAAAAAGTCAATCTGACAGTCATCAAGCATTGATGGCCTGTGCACTCTTGGTTAGCGTGTTACTCCTATTTCTTACAAGAAATAGGAGATATTTACCTCATCTCCTCTCTTCTTCTCTAAATCTGACCATAACCCTTTATCTCTTCACCCCTAAAACTTAACCCCTCTCCTTCTTCAACCCTAAAACTTAACCCCTCTCCTCCCTCAACCCTAAAACTTAACCCCTCTTTCTCTCCAACCCTAAAATTTAACCACTGTTCTCTTTCTTCTAACCGCTAACCCAAACCCCAAACCTAACTGGCCCGTGCCTCGTGCTTGCATGACTGAAAACTATACACAATCTTTATTATATATACTATTTTGGGGTGCATCACTATCCTTATGCAATTTCATAAATATAACACTTATATTCTGACTGGAAACTTCCTCAGAAATATCTATAATGGTTAGACATGGATTCATATGGATAAAAAACACCATCTAATCTCTGGAAAAACCCTATGAAAAATAAATTATTAATTTTTATACACTCTGATGGATAAAAACATCATATATATTCCTAATAAAAATCTCTGGAAATATTAAAAATATATTCATAACCCACAGAATTCATTGAAAAAGAAAAAACTCTAGAAAAATCGAAAGAAGAGTCCATAATTTATCATTCAAAGTCTTTATTTTATTGTTAAATACAAAATCCACAAAGCAGAACAGTGGTACAGAGAGCTATTTTTCTGATTGGCCAGCTCAAACTTAGTCCCGCCCCTAAGATTTAAAAAGGGACAGCTGAAAGTGCAGCCATTCAGACAGCATTCACACACACACACAGAGAGACACACAGAGACAAAACCTTAAATCCTTTGCTTTCTAAGCTCTTCTCAGACAATTTCATATAAATATTGTAGAACAAGCCAGCCTGAAGAAGATTCTAAAAGAATCGAAACGTTGCAACGGCTTGTTCAAAGTGCATTTTTCAAAAATTTTCAAAAAATAACAATTCTTTCATTCAAATAATACTTGACTATTTGATATCCAAAATCAAACAAACATGGTTCTGCTTGATAATGATGGTTGGACAGTGGTGACACACAGACGCAGACGTCCCACTCAGGCCCCTAACAGACCTAGGGCCCATCCAGAACACAGCAGAGCATATCATACACAGCAAGAGACATTCTGCTCATATGCAGATGCTGTGAAATATGGCCGCCACATGAGGGCAGCACCTACCCACTATGAAGGTACTTACCTGAATACTTACCAACGGTCTAATAGACCACAATTTTTTGAACCGCAGACCCGAACAGGGCCTGCTTCATTCAGATCTGGCCAAAATGCCTCCACTCCATGGCACAAAGCACAATATCGGACACGAGCTTGCCATCCAAACCTGCAAAAAAAGACAAACACAAATACAATTCAGGAGGAGAACACAAAACCCAAACACTCAGAGGAACCCTATTTCATTACTAAAACAGTCATCATGTTCAACATCATCAAAGTGATACATCATGCCAACAATATAAATCAGGGACAGCCTCCTACAATAAACCGAATTGAACAATATCTGTCAGAGGTTATCAGACCGTCCATGTCACACTCTGTAGTAAGGGCCCTTATAGATGGTAATGCCCGAAACTGGGCCTACACTACCATGCTCATCCTCAAACAACACTATCACGAGGCACTGACTGAGCAATTGGGCAACCTGGAGGATTACTCTTACACTGACTGGGAGCAATGTTTCGACACTGCCATCCTATGGGCCAAACGCAGATTTGGCAAAAGATTCACACAACAAACAATACAAGAGTGTTACAAACAAATAAAAGAAGTGTGTTTGTCCTGTCTATCCTCTGCTGAAGAGGAAGAGGTAGCACCCATACACAGTGCAGTGGAGGAAGTAACAAACACACACAGTGTCCTCCCCACCTCTCCTCCACCCCCAGAAAACACAGAGGCTACACACACAACAGGACAGGCCTACATACACCCGGAGATCAGCACACCACCCATTCCAAAAAATCTCTCCCAGTCCAAAACACAAACTCACAAGAAAACTGCATCCACTATGACAGATCCATTCACTGTGGGGTCCCCAGCTACATCCTCGGTCAGAGATGGGGATGCAGACAGCTACACTGACAGTACCCCTCATTCCCCTTCCCCCCAAAAAGAACACATGCCTCTCACACACTCCAACCCAAGCGTGAGAGAGGAACAAAACACCAATTTGGTAGAGGAGGAAGAACAGGGCCTACAAAAGGAATGGCCACATACACATCCCAATATCAAGGACAACAGAAAAATGACTAATCGGATACTCACCTTTCCAAAAACATACAAATCCTTATCACATAGACATCCAGGAAGACACAAAATCCACACAGCACCTTCAAAAAAATAATAAGAAACCCTACTTACCGGGTCAGAAATCCCCAGGAAACACACCAAACCTGGAACCGTTCGTCCTGCAGAAAAAAACAGAGAAAAGTTAAAATGAAACATGAAGGATCATACACCCCTCAAGCCAGTATCAAAAAAGTCAATCTGACAGTCATCAAGCATTGATGGCCTGTGCACTCTTGGTTAGCGTGTTACTCCTATTTCTTACAAGAAATAGGAGATATTTCCCTCATCTCCTCTCTTCTTCTCTAAATCTGACCATAACCCTTTATCTCTTCACCCCTAAAACTTAACCCCTCTCCTTCTTCAACCCTAAAACTTACCCCCTCTTCTCCCTCAACCCTAAAACTTAACCCCTCTTTCTCTCCAACCCTAAAATTTAACCACTTTTCTCTTTCTTCTAACCGCTAACCCAAACCCCAAACCTAACCCTAACCCTAACCCTAACCCTAACCCTAACCCTAACATTAAATTAGAAACAATTATTAGACATTTTAGTTAAATTATAAAATTTTGACCCTAGTGGCGTTCAGCCTACAAGATTTTTTTTACCTTAGTGGCGCCCCATAACCGATTGTGCCCCAAAGCATCATGGGCAGCCTAAATGTGGAGTATATTTTAACAAATAACTCCTAAACGACAAAAGATAGACTCGTGCCGTTTTTTGCGTCGTGATGTTTGTGACACACTGAATGAAATACAATATAACTTGAAAATCTACCATCAGTGTGAAAATATCCCGAGTAAGGAGCTGGGTTGGCCTTCCACTAAGGCTTAGTTTGGCTGGGGATTTTTTACTGTCATTTTGATAGGAATTTTCCTCAGGAGGCCACCCAGTAGAAGCTTGTTGATCTGATTTGGGGTCATCCGCTGGGATTAGATGGTCTCCACACACTTCCCGGAGCAACACTCTGTCCAAGTGGTTCCAGAAACCTAGCGGTGTTAACAAAGGAGCCCTGGCAGAGAAGGTGAGTCATGGTCATCTACCAGTCTTCACTTTATTTAAATATAGTTTCACTTTCTCTCTTTATATATGTATAGTGCGTCTCGTATTATGGTTCAGGTGATATTATAATCTCAGTTTAAATAATGTTCAACTCCAAGATTATTAGTGATGTTATTATCTTAAATAGTACTTTTAAAATAATTACTTACCTAGTTTAATAAATAAATAAATAAATATATTAATAAACATTTTATTCAATTGGCTATGGGACACGGGCCGAGGACTGATCGACCTACGGCTGGCCGCCATGGAGGAGGGGGTCTAGTAATAAAAGGCCGAAACACCCTATGATTCTATGGTTTACTACTGATGACGTGTCTCACAATTTAGGATATCGTTGGATTAAAAAAGGGGAATCTTAATCTTAGCTCACACCCTTAATCCTAAATAGAATTTTGTGCCGTTCCTATCCCTGAACCCTAAACATAACCGTCAGTGTCTTCTACCGCTAGTTTCGAACCATAAGCCTAAACCTCTAACCTGATCATAACCATTAATTAGGAACTGAGTTTTTAGAACTTTATAGCTAAACATAACCAGTAGTCTTGAACTCTAGACCTAAACCTTAACCCTAAACATATCCATTCATTCAAAATCTAAATTCTAGAACCCTAGGTCAGCAGAACCCTTATTATCTATAACCCTAACGTTTTCTGTCCTCTGGCTTTTAACTTTAGCTTTCTGGTCTGCAGGGTACTGAGTCTTCCTCACCTATCCCCCAACCTTCCCTACCCCCCTCTTTCCTTGCCTTGGACCCTGTCCCGGGACCGTCTCCCTCTTTGTCTTTAATCCTACCCCTTTTCCACAACCCTTACCTTACTCAGTGCTCATGTATGACCTTCAAGCCAGGGGCGTTCACCTTAACAAACCCTAAGATTCACTTTAACCACAGGCATCGTACAATGTCGGAAACCTAATTAGAAATAACCTTTAGCGTTTAATTTTAGCTTTTTGGTCTGCAGGGTACCGAGTCTTCCTCACCTATCCCCAACCTACCCTACCCCCCTCTTTCCTTGCCTTGGACCCTGTCCCGGGACCGTTTTCCTCTTTGTCTTTAATCCTACCCCCTTTCCACTACCCTGACCCTACTCGGTGCCCATGTATGACCCTGAAGCCACGGCCGTTCACGTTAAAGACTCCTAAGTCTCACTTTATTCACAGGCGTCGCATAATGTCGGAAATCTAATTAGAAATGACCCCGAATCGTAACCCCCAGGCCCTGATTTTAATTTCAACCCTACTAAGGGTGTTTGGGCTCATGGAGAGATTTTACAACAGCTTACTCAAAAGCGAAATCTTTAGCTTTGAAATTCTAAACAGGCGACATCAGTCGACCGTCATGTTGGGGAGGTTGAAAATGAGGCCTGAGTGGCTGGCCCGTGCACAACGCATGTTCCGGGTCTTTCCCGGTTCTGCGGATTCTTTTCCCCTACCCTACCCCAGCCAGTGCCGCCCTCGGTCACCTTGTTGGAAGCCATCTCCATGTCCTGGTGGGCAGAGGTTAAAAGATTATCATAATTGTTAACCTCACTATATAAAAGATAATACCATTTTAATATAGACACCCACCCAGGCACCCTGTTAGTTGGGGACAACAGTTTCGCTGCTTATCCACGAGCACGTGCTGTAACGGTTGGACCGAGAGACACGGGTGATCCGTTGTTTAGGGCGGCCGAAAAAAACGGGCTCGGGCGCATTGGCGAGGGAGATATGACGGGACGTTAGACCTCGGGCGTAAGCGCATACGGTGTCAAGGTTCAGTGGGCGTGCGTCTGGAGCATGATTTGGGATTAGCCCAGATCTAGCTTAGTGGGTCGGTGTCACCCTCGGAAGGGAGGAGTAGGCCGAACAAGACCCATGATTTCGTGCCATCCTCGGAGGTTCAGTCCACCCCGAGCTGAAAGGCGATCGGTAGCTTAGGCTCTAGTTGCGTGCCTCTACCTGTCACCCAATGCTGTCCCGTGGCATCCTTTAATTGATCCCCGTCTGCCTTCTGGGACCCCTAAATAGGCGTCTGCTGGTCCAACCTTGTCCCATTCAGAGCGTTAAAGCTCAGGCACAAGTGATTTAACATGCGTCGTAGGTCACTAGGCCTTAACGTAATCTCAATATTTTTTGTAATTTATTTACTAAATAGGTCAAACATCGCTGATTAGGCAAACGAGGGTGATGGCAACTGTAATTTACCCTGATATAAAATGTTTGGGCTGAAACTTTGGCCTGAGCCCAAATTAGTGACGTTTATTAGATATTTTAATTCAAAACATTAAACCTTTACTTTAACAGCGATCCGCAATCTGATTTTTTTACTTCATGCGTCGTAGGAATATTAGACTTTAGACTAAAGTAAATATAAAATCTAATTCACAATTATTAAATAGGTCAAAGATCACTGTTTTAGATTAATGAGGTGGATTGCAACTGTGCTTCACCCTAATACAAAATGTTTAGGCTGCAAATGTGGCCTTAACATTAAATTAGAAACAGTTATTAGACATTTTAGTTAAATTATAAAATTTTGACCCTAGTGGCGTTCAGCCTACAAGATTTTTTTACCTTAGTGGCGCCCCATAACCGATTGTGCCCCAAAGCATCATGGGCAGCCTAAATGTGGAGCATATTTTAACAAATAACTCCTAAATGACAAAAGATAGACTCGTGCCGTTTTTTGCGTCGTGATGTTTGTGACACACTGAATGAAATACAATATAACTTGAAAATCTACCATCAGTGTGAAAAATATCCCGAGTAAGGAGCAGGGTTGGCCTTCCACTAAGGCTTAGTTTGGCTGGGGATTTTTTACTGTCATTTTGATAGGAATTTTCCTCAGGAGGCCACCCAGTAGAAGCTTGTTGATCTGATTTGGGGTCATCCGCTGGGATTAGATGGTCTCCACACACTTCCCGGAGCAACACTCTGTCCAAGTGGTTCCAGAAACCTAGCGGTGTTAACAAAGGAACCCTGGCAGAGAAGGTGAGTCATGGTCATCTACCAGTCTTCACTTTATTTAAATATAGTTTCACTTTCTCTCTTTATATATGTATAGTGCGTCTCGTATTATGGTTCAGGTGATATTATAATCTCAGTTTAAATAATGTTCAACTCCAAGATTATTAGTGATGTTATTATTTTAAATAGTACTTTTAAAATAATTACTTACCTAGTTTAATAAATAAATAAATAAATATATTAATAAACATTTTATTCAATTGGCTATGGGACACGGGCCGAGGACTGATCGACCTACGGCTGGCCGCCATGGAGGAGGGTGTCTAGTAATAAAAGGCCGGAACACCCTATGATTCTATGGTTTACTACTGATGACGTGTCTCACAATTTAGGATATCGTTGGATTAAAAAAGGGGAATCTTAATCTTAGCTCACACCCTTAATCCTAAATAGAATTTTGTGCCGTTCCTATCCCTGAACCCTAAACATAACCGTCAGTGTCTTCTACCGCTAGTTTCGAACCATAAGCCTAAACCTCTAACCTGATCATAACCATTAATTAGGAACTGAGTTTTTAGAACTTTATAGCTAAACATAACCAGTAGTCTTGAACTCTAGACCTAAACCTTAACCCTAAACATAACCATTCATTCAAAATCTAAATTCTAGAGCCCTAGGTCAGCAGAACCCTTATTGTCTATAACCCTAACGTTTTCTGTCCTCTGGCTTTTAACTTTAGCTTTCTGGTCTGCAGGGTACTGAGTCTTCCTCACCTATCCCCCAACCTACCCTACCCCCTCTTTCCTTGCCTTGGACCCTGTCCCGGGACCGTCTCCCTCTTTGTCTTTAATCCTACCCCTTTTCCACAACCCTTACCTTACTCAGTGCTCATGTATGACCTTCAAGCCAGGGGCGTTCACCTTAACAAACCCTAAGTTTCACTTTAACCACAGGCATCGTACAATGTCGGAAACCTAATTAGAAATAACCTTTAGCGTTTAATTTTAGCTTTTTGGTCTGCAGGGTACCGAGTCTTCCTCACCTATCCCCCAACCTACCCTACCCCCCTCTTTCCTTGCCTTGGACCCTGTCCCGGGACCGTTTTCCTCTTTGTCTTTTATCCTACCCCCTTTCCACTACCCTGACCCTACTCGGTGCCCATGTATGACCCTGAAGCCACGGCCGTTCACGTTAAAGACTCCTAAGTCTCACTTTATTCGCAGGCGTCGCATAATGTCGGAAATCTAATTAGAAATGACCCCGAATCGTAACCCCCAGGCCCTGATTTTAATTTCAACCCTACTAAGGGTGTTTGGGCTCATGGAGGGATTTTACAACAGCTTACTCAGAAGCGAAATCTTTAGCTTTGAAATTCTAAACAGGCGACATCAGTCGACCGTCATGTTGGGGAGGCTGAAAATGAGGCCTGAGTGGCTGGCCCGTGCACAACGCATGTTCCGGGTCTTTCCCGGTTCTGCGGATTCTTTTACCCTAACCTAGCCCAGCCAGTGCCGCCCTCGGTCACCTTGTTGGAAGCCATCTCCATGTCCTGGTGGGCAGAGGTTAAAAGATTATCATAATTGTTAACCTCACTATATAAAAGATAATTCCATTTTAATATAGACACCCACCCGGGCACCCTATTAGTTGGGGACAACAGTTTCGCTGCTTATCCACGAGCACGTGCTGTAACGGTTGGACCGAGAGTCACGGGTGATCCGTTGTTTAGGGCGGCCGAAAAAAACGGGCTCGGGCGCATTGGCGAGGGAGATATGACGGGACGTTAGACCTCGGGCGTAAGCGCATACGGTGTCAAGGTTCAGTGGGCGTGCGTCTGGAGCATGATTTGGGATTAGCCCAGATCTAGCTTAGTGGGTCGGTGTCACCCTCGGAAGGGAGGAGTAGGCCGAACAAGACCCATGATTTCGTGCCATCCTCGTAGGTTCAGTCCACCCCGAGCTGAAAGGCGATCGGTAGCTTAGGCTCTAGTTGCGTGCCTCTACCTGTCACCCAATGCTGTCCCGTGGCATCCTTTAATTGATCCCCGTCTGCCTTCTGGGACCCCTAAATAGGCGTCTGCTGGTCCAACCTTGTCCCATTCAGAGCGTTAAAGCTCAGGCACAAGTGATTTAACATGCGTCGTAGGTCACTAGGCCCTAACGTAATCTCAATATTTTTTGTAATTTATTTACTAAATAGGTCAAACATCGCTGATTAGGCAAACGAGGGTGATGGCAACTGTAATTTACCCTGATATAAAATGTTTGGGCTGAAACTTTGGCCTGAGCCCAAATTAGTGACGTTTATTAGATATTTTAATTCAAAACATTAAACCTTTACTTTAACAGCGATCCGCAATCTGATTTTTTTACTTCATGCGTCGTAGGAATATTAGACTTTAGACTAAAGTAAATATAAAATCTAATTCACAATTATTAAATAGGTCAAAGATCACTGTTTTAGATTAATGAGGTGGATTGCAACTGTGCTTCACCCTAATACAAAATGTTTAGGCTGCAAATGTGTCCTTAACATTAAATTAGAAACAATTATTAGACATTTTAGTTAAATTATAAAATTTTGACCCTAGTGGCGTTCAGCCTACAAGATTTTTTTACCTTAGTGGCGCCCCATAACCGATTGTGCCCAAAAGCATCATGGGCAGCCTAAATGTGGAGTATATTTTAACAAATAACTCCTAAACGACAAAAGATAGACTCGTGCCGTTTTTTGCGTCGTGATGTTTGTGACACACTGAATGAAATACAATATAACTTGAAAATCTACCATCAGTGTGAAAAATATCCCGAGTAAGGAGCTGGGTTGGCCTTCCACTAAGGCTTAGTTCGGCTGGGGATTTTTTACTGTCATTTTGATAGGAATTTTCCTCAGGAGGCCAAATCTTGTGCAGAAGCTTTTCTTGGAGCTGATCTGATTTGGGGTCAATCATTGGGATTAGATGGTCTCCACACTTCCCGAGCAACACTCGTCCAAGTGGTTCCAGAAATGAAGGGTGTTAACAAAGGAACCCCAGAGAAGGTGAATGGTCATCTACCAGTCTCTTCACTTTATTTGTTATGGTCACCTTTCCTTATATATGCATAGTGCGCCCCTTATTATGGTTCAGGTAGTGATATTATAATCAGTTTAAATAATAACTAACTCCAAGATTAGTGATACATTATCTTAAATAGTACTTTAAAATACTACTTACCTAGTTTTAATAAATAAATAAATAAATATATTAATAAAATATTTTATTCAATTGGCTGTGACGGCCTAGGACCGATCCTACCAGTCACCGCCATGGAGGAGGGTGTCTAGTAATAAAAGGCCGAAACACCCTATGATTCTATGGTTTACTACTGATGACGTGTCTCACAATTTAGGATATCGTTGGATTAAAAAAGGGGAATCTTAATCTTAGCTCACACCCTTAATCCTAAATAGAATTTTGTGCCGTTCCTATCCCTGAACCCTAAACATAACCGTCAGTGTCTTCTACCGCTAGTTTCGAACCATAAGACTAAACCTCTAACCTGATCATAACCATTAATTAGGAACTGAGTTTTTAGAACTTTATAGCTAAACATAACCAGTAGTCTTGAACTCTAGACCTAAACCTTAACCCTAAACATAACCATTCATTCAAAATCTAAATTCTAGACCCCTAGGTCAGCAGAACCCTTATTATCTATAACCCTAACGTTTTCTGTCCTCTGGCTTTTAACTTTAGCTTTCTGGTCTGCGGTACTGAGTCTTCCCTCACCCATCCCCAACCTACCCCACCCCCTCTTTCCTTGCCTTCAAATCTGTCCCGACCGCCTCCCTTTGTTCTAATCCCACTCTTTTTCCAACTCCCACTACTCAGTGCTCATGGCGACCTTCAAGCCAGGGCTCTCACCTTAACAAACCCCTAAGTTTCACTTAACCACAGGCATCGCATAATGTCGGAAACCTAATTAGAGTCAAACTTTTATTGATTTAGCTTTTTGGTCCGCAGGAACAGTCTTCCCCACCCATTCCCCAACCTACCCTACCCCCTTCCTTGCCTTGGACCCTGTCCCGGGACCGTTTTCCTCTTTGTCTTTAATCCTCCCCCCTTTCCACTACCCTGACCCTACTCGGTGCCCATGTATGACCCTGAAGCCACGGCCGTTCACGTTAAAGACTCCTAAGTCTCACTTTATTCACAGGCGTCGCATAATGTCGGAAATCTAATTAGAAATGACCCCGAATCGTAACCCCCAGGCCCTGATTTTAATTTCAACCCTACTAAGGGTGTTTGGGCTCATGGAGAGATTTTACAACAGCTTACTCAAAAGCGAAATCTTTAGCTTTGAAATTCTAAACAGGCGACATCAGTCGACCGTCATGTTGGGGAGGCTGAAAATGAGGCCTGAGTGGCTGGCCCGTGCACAACGCATGTTCCGGGTCTTTCCCGGTTCTGCGGATTCTTTTACCCTAACCTAACCCAGCCAGTGCCGCCCTCGGTCACCTTGTTGGAAGCCATCTCCATGTCCTGGTGGGCAGAGGTTAAAAGATTATCATAATTGTTAACCTCACTATATAAAAGATAATACCATTTTAATATAGACACCCACCCGGGCACCCTATTAGTTGGGGACAACAGTTTCGCTGCTTATCCACGAGCACGTGCTGTAACGGTTGGCCCGAGAGACACGGGTGATCCGTTGTTTAGGGCGGCCGAAAAAAACGGGCTCGGGCGCATTGGCGAGGGAGATATGACGGGACGTTAGACCTCGGGCGTAAGCGCATACGGTGTCAAGGTTCAGTGGGCGTGCGTCTGGAGCATGATTTGGGATTAGCCCAGATCTAGCTTAGTGGGTCGGTGTCACCCTCGGAAGGGAGGAGTAGGCCGAACAAGACCCATGATTTCGTACCATCCTCGGAGGTTCAGTCCACCCCGAGCTGAAAGGCGATCGGTAGCTTAGGCTCTAGTTGCGTGCCTCTACCTGTCACCCAATGCTGTCCCGTGGCATCCTTTAATTGATCCCCGTCTGCCTTCTGGGACCCCTAAATAGGCGTCTGCTGGTCCACCCTTGTCCCATTCAGAGCGTTAAAGCTCAGGCACAAGTGATTTAACATGCGTCGTAGGTCACTAGGCCTTAACGTAATCTCAATATTTTTTGTAATTTATTTACTAAATAGGTCAAACATCGCTGATTAGGCAAACGAGGGTGATGGCAACTGTAATTTACCCTGATATAAAATGTTTGGGCTGAAACTTTGGCCTGAGCCCAAATTAGTGACGTTTATTAGATATTTTAATTCAAAACATTAAACCTTTACTTTAACAGCGATCCGCAATCTGATTTTTTTACTTCATGCGTCGTAGGAATATTAGACTTTAGACTAAAGTAAATATAAAATCTAATTCACAATTATTAAATAGGTCAAAGATCACTGTTTTAGATTAATGAGGTGGATTGCAACTGTGCTTCACCCTAATACAAAATGTTTAGGCTGCAAATGTGTCCTTAACATTAAATTAGAAACAATTATTAGACATTTTAGTTAAATTATAAAATTTTGACCCTAGTGGCGTTCAGCCTACAAGATTTTTTTACCTTAGTGGCGCCCCATAACCGATTGTGCCCAAAAGCATCATGGGCAGCCTAAATGTGGAGTATATTTTAACAAATAACTCCTAAACGACAAAAGATAGACTCGTGCCGTTTTTTGCGTCGTGATGTTTGTGACACACTGAATGAAATACAATATAACTTGAAAATCTACCATCAGTGTGAAAAATATCCCGAGCAAGGAGCTGAGTTGGCCTTCCACTAAGGCTTAGTTTGGCTGGGGATTTTTTACTGTCATTTTGATAGGAATTTTCCTCAGGAGGCCACCCAGTAGAAGCTTGTTGATCTGATTTGGGGTCATCCGCTGGGATTAGATGGTCTCCACACACTTCCCGGAGCAACACTCTGTCCAAGTGGTTCCAGAAACCTAGCGGTGTTAACAAAGGAACCCTGGCAGAGAAGGTGAGTCATGGTCATCTACCAGTCTTCACTTTATTTAAATATAGTTTCACTTTCTCTCTTTATATATGTATAGTGCGTCTCGTATTACGGTTCAGGTGATATTATAATCTCAGTTTAAATAAAGTTCAACTCCAAGATTATTAGTGATGTTATTATCTTAAATAGTACTTTTAAAGTAATTACTTACCTAGTTTAATAAATAAATAAATATATTAATAAACATTTTATTCAATTGGCTATGGGACACGGGCCGAGGACTGATCGACCTACGGCTGGCCGCCATGGAGGAGGGTGGCTAGTAATAAAAGGCCGAAACACCCTATGATTCTATGGTTTACTACTGATGACGTGTCTCACAATTTAGGATATCGTTGGATTAAAAAAAGGGGAATCTTAATCTTAGCTCACACCCTTAATCCTAAATAGAATTTTGTGCCGTTCCTATCCCTGAACCCTAAACATAACCGTCAGTGTCTTCTACCGCTAGTTTTGAACCATAAGCCTAAACCTCTAACCTGATCATAACCATTAATTAGGAACTTTAGTTTTTAGAACTTTATAGCTAAACATAACCAGTAGTCTTGAACTCTAGACCTAAACCTTAACCCTAAACATAACCATTCATTCAAAATCTAAATTCTAGAACCCTAGGTCAGCAGAACCCTTATTATCTATAACCCTAACGTTTTCTGTCCTCTGGCTTTTAACTTTAGCTTTCTGGTCTGCAGGGTACTGAGTCTTCCTCACCTATCCCCCAACCTACCCTACCCCCCTCTTTCCTTGCCTTGGACCCTGTCCCGGGACCGTCTCCCTCTTTGTCTTTAACCCTACCCCTTTTCCACAACCCTTACCTTACTCAGTGCTCATGTATGACCTTCAAGCCAGGGGCGTTCACCTTAACAAACCCTAAGTTTCACTTTAACCACCATCATCGTACAATGTCGGAAACCTAATTAGAAATAACCTTTAGCGTTTAATTTTAGCTTTTTGGTCTGCAGGGTACCGAGTCTTCCTCACCTATCCCCCAACCTACCCTACCCCCCTCTTTCCTTGCCTTGGACCCTGTCCCGGGACCGTTTTCCTCTTTGTCTTTAATCCTACCCCCTTTCCACTACCCTGACCCTACTCGGTGCCCATGTATGACCCTGAAGCCACGGCCGTTCACGTTAAAGACTCCTAAGTCTCACTTTATTCACAGGCGTCGCATAATGTCGGAAATCTAATTAGAAATGACCCCGAATCGTAACCCCCAGGCCCTGATTTTAATTTCAACCCTACTAAGGGTGTTTGGGCTCATGGAGAGATTTTACAACAGCTTACTCAAAAGCGAAATCTTTACCTTTTGAAATTCTAAACAGGCGACATCAGTCGACCGTCATGTTGGGGAGGCTGAAAATGAGGCCTGAGTGGCTGGCCCGTGCACAACGCATGTTCCGGGTCTTTCCCGGTTCTGCGGATTCTTTTACCCTAACCTAACCCAGCCAGTGCCGCCCTCGGTCACCTTGTTGGAAGCCATCTCCATGTCCTGGTGGGCAGAGGTTAAAAGATTATCATAATTGTTAACCTCACTATATAAAAGATAATACCATTTTAATATAGACACCCACCCAGGCACCCTATTAGTTGGGGACAACAGTTTCGCTGCTTATCCACGAGCACGTGCTGTAACGGTTGGACCGAGAGACACGGGTGATCCGTTGTTTAGGGCGGCCGAAAAAAACGGGCTCGGGCGCATTGGCGAGGGAGATATGACGGGACGTTAGACCTCGGGCGTAAGCGCATACGGTGTCAAGGTTCAGTGGGCGTGCGTCTGGAGCATGATTTGGGATTGGCCCAGATCTAGCTTAGTGGGTCGGTGTCACCCTCGGAAGGGAGGAGTAGGCCGAACAAGACCCATGATTTCGTGCCATCCTCGGAGGTTCAGTCCACCCCGAGCTGAAAGGCGATCGGTAGCTTAGGCTCTAGTTGCGTGCCTCTACCTGTCACCCAATGCTGTCCCGTGGCATCCTTTAATTGATCCCCGTCTGCCTTCTGGGACCCCTAAATAGGCGTCTGCTGGTCCAACCTTGTCCCATTCAGAGCGTTAAAGCTCAGGCACAAGTGATTTAACATGCGTCGTAGGTCACTAGGCCTTAACGTAATCTGAATATTTTTTGTAATTTATTTACTAAATAGGTCAAAAATCGCTGATTAGGCAAACGAGGGTGATGGCAACTGTAATTTACCCTGATATAAAATGTTTGGGCTGAAACTTTGGCCTGAGCCCAAATTAGTGACGTTTATTAGATATTTTAATTCTATTTAAAACATTAAACCTGTACTTTAACAGCGATCCGCAATCTGATTTTTTTACTTCATGCGTCGTAGGAATATTAGA
Source organism: Clarias magur (assembly GCA_013621035.1). Classification (NCBI taxonomy): domain Eukaryota; kingdom Metazoa; phylum Chordata; class Actinopteri; order Siluriformes; family Clariidae; genus Clarias; species Clarias magur. The sequence goes on along the minus strand of QNUK01002087.1, from coordinate 4,628 downwards.
CTTTAGACTAAAGTAAATATAAAATCTAATTCACAATTATTAAATAGGTCAAAGATCACTGTTTTAGATTAATGAGGTGGATTGCAACTGTGCTTCACCCTAATACAAAATGTTTAGGCTGCAAATGTGGCCTTAACATTAAATTAGAAACAGTTATTAGACATTTTAGTTAAATTATAAAATTTTGACCCTAGTGGCGTTCAGCCTACAAGATTTTTTTACCTTAGTGGCGCCCCATAACCGATTGTGCCCCAAAGCATCATGGGCAGCCTAAATGTGGAGTATATTTTAACAAATAACTCCTAAATGACAAAAGATAGACTCGTGCCGTTTTTTGCGTCGTGATGTTTGTGACACACTGAATGAAATACAATATAACTTGAAAATCTACCATCAGTGTGAAAAATATCCCGAGTAAGGAGCTGGGTTGGCCTTCCACTAAGGCTTGGTTTGGCTGGGGATTTTTTACTGTCATTTTGATAGGAATTTTCCTCAGGAGGCCACCCAGTAGAAGCTTGTTGATCTGATTTGGGGTCATCCGCTGGGATTAGATGGTCTCCACACACTTCCCGGAGCAACACTCTGTCCAAGTGGTTCCAGAAACCTAGCGGTGTTAACAAAGGAACCCTGGCAGAGAAGGTGAGTCATGGTCATCTACCAGTCTTCACTTTATTTAAATATAGTTTCACTTTCTCTCTTTATATATGTATAGTGCGTCTCGTATTATGGTTCAGGTGATATTATAATCTCAGTTTAAATAATGTTCAACTCCAAGATTATTAGTGATGTTATTATCTTAAATAGCACTTTTAAAATAATTACTTACCTAGTTTAATAAATAAATAAATAAATATATTAATAAACATTTTATTCAATTGGCTATGGGACACGGGCCGAGGACTGATCGACCTACGGCTTGCCGCCATGGAGGAGGGTGTCTAGTAATAAAAGGCCGAAACACCCTATGATTCTATGGTTTACTACTGATGACGTGTCTCACAATTTAGGATATCGTTGGATTAAAAAAGGGGAATCTTAATCTTAGCTCACACCCTTAATCCTAAATAGAATTTTGTGCCGTTCCTATCCCTGAACCCTAAACATAACCGTCAGTGTCTTCTACCGCTAGTTTCGAACCATAAGCCTAAACCTCTAACCTGATCATAACCATTAATTAGGAACTGAGTTTTTAGAACTTTATAGCTAAACATAACCAGTAGTCTTGAACTCTAGACCTAAACCTTAACCCTAAACATACCCATTCATTCAAAATCTAAATTCTAGAACCCTAGGTCAGCAGAACCCTTATTATCTATAACCCTAACGTTTTCTGTCCTCTGGCTTTTAACTTTAGCTTTCTGGTCTGCAGGGGACTGAGTCTTCCTCACCTATCCCCCAACCTACCCTACCCCCCTCTTTCCTTGCCTTGGACCCTGTCCCGGGACCGTCTCCCTCTTTGTCTTTAATCCTACCCCTTTTCCACAACCCTTACCTTACTCAGTGCTCATGTATGACCTTCAAGCCAGGGGCGTTCACCTTAACAAACCCTAAGTTTCACTTTAACCACAGGCATCGTACAATGTCGGAAACCTAATTAGAAATAACCTTTAGCGTTTAATTTTAGCTTTTTGGTCTGCAGGGTACCGAGTCTTCCTCACCTATCCCCCAACCTACCCTACCCCCCTCTTTCCTTGCCTTGGACCCTGTCCCGGGACCGTTTTCCTCTTTGTCTTTAATCCTACCCCCTTTCCACTACCCTGACCCTACTCGGTGCCCATGTATGACCCTGAAGCCACGGCCGTTCACGTTAAAGACTCCTAAGTCTCACTTTATTCACAGGCGTCGCATAATGTCGGAAATCTAATTAGAAATGACCCCGAATCGTAACCCCCAGGCCCTGATTTTAATTTCAACCCTACTAAGGGTGTTTGGGCTCATGGAGAGATTTTACAACAGCTTACTCAAAAGCGAAATCTTTAGCTTTGAAATTCTAAACAGGCGACATCAGTCGACCGTCATGTTGGGGAGGCTGAAAATGAGGCCTGAGTGGCTGGCCCGTGCACAACGCATGTTCCGGGTCTTTCCCGGTTCTGCGGATTCTTTTACCCTAACCCTAACCCAGCCAGTGCCGCCCTCGGTCACCTTGTTGGAAGCCATCTCCATGTCCTGGTGGGCAGAGGTTAAAAGATTATCATAATTGTTAACCTCACTATATAAAAGATAATACCATTTTAATATAGACACCCACCCGGGCACCCTATTAGTTGGGGACAACAGTTTCGCTGCTTATCCACGAGCACGTGCTGTAACGGTTGGACCGAGAGACACGGGTGATCCGTTGTTTAGGGCGGCCGAAAAAAACGGGCTCGGGCGCATTGGCGAGGGAGATATGACGGGACGTTAGACCTCGGGCGTAAGCGCATACGGTGTCAAGGTTCAGTGGGCGTGCGTCTGGAGCATGATTTGGGATTAGCCCAGATCTAGCTTAGTGGGTCGGTGTCACCCTCGGAAGGGAGGAGTAGGCCGAACAAGACCCATGATTTCGTGCCATCCCCGGAGGTTCAGTCCACCCCGAGCTGAAAGGCGATCGGTAGCTTAGGCTCTAGTTGCGTGCCTCTACCTGTCACCCAATGCTGTCCCGTGGCATCCTTTAATTGATCCCCGTCTGCCTTCTGGGACCCCTAAATAGGCGTCTGCTGGTCCAACCTTGTCCCATTCAGAGCGTTAAAGCTCAGGCACAAGTGATTTAACATGCGTCGTAGGTCACTAGGCCTTAACGTAATCTCAATATTTTTTGTAATTTATTTACTAAATAGGTCAAACATCGCTGATTAGGCAAACGAGGGTGATGGCAACTGTAATTTACCCTGATATAAAATGTTTGGGCTGAAACTTTGGCCTGAGCCCAAATTAGTGACGTTTATTAGATATTTTAATTCAAAACATTAAACCTTTACTTTAACAGCGATCCGCAATCTGATTTTTTTACTTCATGCGTCGTAGGAATATTAGACTTTAGACTAAAGTAAATATAAAATCTAATTCACAATTATTAAATAGGTCAAAGATCACTGTTTTAGATTAATGAGGTGGATTGCAACTGTGCTTCACCCTAATACAAAATGTTTAGGCTGCAAATGTGTCCTTAACATTAAATTAGAAACAATTATTAGACATTTTAGTTAAATTATAAAATTTTGACCCTAGTGGCGTTCAGCCTACAAGATTTTTTTTACCTTAGTGGCGCCCCATAACCGATTGTGCCCCAAAGCATCATGGGCAGCCTAAATGTGGAGTATATTTTAACAAATAACTCCTAAACGACAAAAGATAGACTCGTGCCGTTTTTTGCGCCGTGATGTTTGTGACACACTGAATGAAATACAATATAACTTGAAAATCTACCATCAGTGTGAAAAATATCCCGAGTAAGGAGCTGGGTTGGCCTTCCACTAAGGCTTAGTTTGGCTGGGGATTTTTTACTGTCATTTTGATAGGAATTTTCCTCAGGAGGCCACCCAGTAGAAGCTTGTTGATCTGATTTGGGGTCATCCGCTGGGATTAGATGGTCTCCACACACTTCCCGGAGCAACACTCTGTCCAAGTGGTTCCAGAAACCTAGCGGTGTTAACAAAGGAACCCTGGCAGAGAAGGTGAGTCATGGTCATCTACCAGTCTTCACTTTATTTAAATATAGTTTCACTTTCTCTCTTTATATATGTATAGTGCGTCTCGTATTATGGTTCAGGTGATATTATAATCTCAGTTTAAATAATGTTCAACTCCAAGATTATTAGTGATGTTATTATCTTAAATAGTACTTTTAAAATAATTACTTACCTAGTTTAATAATTAAATAAATAAATATATTAATAAACATTTTATTCAATTGGCTATGGGACACGGGCCGAGGACTGATCGACCTACGGCTGGCCGCCATGGAGGAGGGTGTCTAGTAATAAAAGGCCGAAACACCCTATGATTCTATGGTTTACTACTGATGACGTGTCTCACAATTTAGGATATCGTTGGATTAAAAAAAGGGGAATCTTAATCTTAGCTCACACCCTTAATCCTAAATAGAATTTTGTGCCGTTCCTATCCCTGAACCCTAAACATAACCGTCAGTGTCTTCTACCGCTAGTTTCGAACCATAAGCCTAAACCTCTAACCTGATCATAACCATTAATTAGGAACTTTAGTTTTTAGAACTTTATAGCTAAACATAACCAGTAGTCTTGAACTCTAGACCTAAACCTTAACCCTAAACATAACCATTCATTCAAAATCTAAATTCTAGAACCCTAGGTCAGCAGAACCCTTATTATCTATAACCCTAACGCTTTCTGTCCTCTGGCTTTTAACTTTAGCTTTCTGGTCTGCAGGGTACTGAGTCTTCCTCACCTATCCCCCAACCTACCCTACCCCCCTCTTTCCTTGCCTTGGACCCTGTCCCGTGACCGTCTCCCTCTTTGTCTTTAATCCTACCCCTTTTCCACAACCCTTACCTTACTCAGTGCTCATGTATGACCTTCAAGCCAGGGGCGTTCACCTTAACAAACCCTAAGTTTCAATTTAACCACAGGCATCGTACAATGTCGGAAACCTAATTAGAAATAACCTTTAGC
>QNUK01002086.1:5000-19849 GCA_013621035.1 Clarias magur | reverse complement strand
TGGCTGGAAAGAGAATCGCTCAGGCAGCAGGAAGAGATTTGGGAATGATCGAGGATCAGGATCTGGTGAGGAAGGTACGGAGAGATCACACACACACACACACACACACACACACACACACACAGTCTCTATAATCTAATGATGCACTACTACTTTTCAATGTGTATGTGTGTGTGAAATTACAACCTGGAGGCGTGCACCTTTAACAAATACTTATTTAAATGGTGTGTGTGTGTGTGTGTGTGTGTGTGTGTGTGTGTGTGTGTGTGTGTGTGTTTTTAATGCCTCCCTGTGGCTGTAGCTCTGCATGTGGCCCACCATGATGGTAAGGAACACTTACTGACCTCCTTTAAAGACTCTGTGTGTGCGCGCGTGTGTGCGCGTGTGTGTGTGTGTGTGTGTGTGTGTGTGTGTCTGACTCTATATGCACGTTCATGGTTTATGGTGCAGTCACTCTAATGACAACGTTATGGCACCTGATAACTCTCCTACATTCTTATGACACTCGTATACGCCTGTGTCATTCTTAAGATAGTCTTAGAAAGCTCTTATAACAGACACCACTCTTATATTTACCTTACGACACTTATGAAAGTCTTAGGACACTTTTATGTTACTCTTATAACACTCTTACGTCAGACTACACACACATTCTATATGACAGGTATTACAGTGTGATGAACTGAAGTTACTGTCACATCCTGAAGTTGATTATTTCCCTGTAACAGCATGTCCTGAGGAGTTTTATTACCTCTCCACCTCAACACCATGTACACAGGCTTTAATCGCCGTTGCCATAGAAACGATAAGGTATGAGAAAGTGTTTCCTCTCCTGGTTTCAGCACCAGTATCTGACTGAGGCTCTGCAGTGGAGAGCGCAGACAGACCCAGACCACGTGCTCTATGTGCTGCTGAATGCAAAGGCAAGACACACACACACACACACACACACACACACACACACACACACACTGACTATCAGCTCTTAACATTTGCATGTTTGTGTGAGCAGGGCGTGGCAGTGTGCACAGCGACATGTGTACAACTACACAAAAGAGCTGAGAAGATCGCCGCTGCTCTCATGGAACGAAGTGGAATTAGCATTGGGGAGAACGTGGTGCTGTTATACCCACCAGGTGAACACACACACACACACACACACACACACACACACACACACACATAGTAGTGAGTATGATGAGTGTGGCGTGAATATTAATGATCTACTGGCACTGCATGATGTTATAGAGTGAACACAACATAGAGGAAACACAGCGTGATCAAATTGCACTTCATTCAGAAGAGAAACTCACAGAAGTGAAGATTAATCATTTATCATCAAACTGAAAGTTTTAAAGATTTCGCTAATTTATTACCATTTAAATAAACATAATCACCTTTTTAACATCACATGAGCTCAGTCTATTAGGTTTTTCACCAACGCTTTACTGTATATAACGTGTGGGTGTGTGTGTGTGTGTGTGTGTGTGTGTGTGTGTGTGTGTGTTTGCAGGTATTGATCTGATTGCAGCTTTTTATGGCTGTCTGTATGCCGGCTGTATTCCCGTCACCGTGAGGCCACCACACCCACAGAACCTCTCCGCCACGCTGCCTACAGTCCGCATGATCATTGATGTGAGTGTGTGTGTGTGTGTGTGTGTGTGAGTTTACAGATTATATCATTTTTATTTATATGTAGTCTGATCAGAAATTCATTCCTAAATACGCATTACATTATTTAATGTCTGTTGTGTACCAGAGGGTTGTTCTGTAATTTCTATAACCCTGACGACTTGGAGAAAAGCTGCTGTAGGAGAATAATAAACCTGACAGATACTTTACACGGCACTCAGTGGTTTCTTCCCACTAAAGCTCTGAATGTTAGACCAGTTGAGTTAGATTAAATTGTGCACAATGTTGTGAGGGGTGTGTGAGTGATGAACGTGTGTGTGTGTGTGTGTGTGTGTGTGTTCTGTCACTTACAGGTGAGTAAAGCCGCCTGCATCCTCACCACTCAGATTCTCACCAAGATTCTCAGATCTAAAGAAGCTGCTGCTTCGGTCAACATAAAAACCTGGCCCATCATCATCGACACAGGTATGAGCACCACGCCCACCCCACACGCCCACCACGCCCACCCCACACGCCCACCTCTCTGTGAGTGTGTGTGACTGTGAATGTGTGAGCTGCTGTGGAGAAACCCTGCGGGTGTGATGAGTCATTAAAGCTCGGTGTGAGCGTCCTGCAGGTCTGTACTCTGTGTCCTCACACTCTGTCTCTGTCTGTCTCCGTCTGTGTCCATCAGACGATCTTCCTCGTAAACGTCCTCAGAGCGTCTACAAGCCTCCATCTGCTGACGTCATCGCTTACCTGGACTTCAGCGTGTCCACCACGGGCATGCTCACTGGAGTCAAGGTGAGAACACACACACGCACACACACACGCACACACACACATGCACACACACACGCACACACACACACACACACACACACAAACTCATTGAAATGCTAAATAAAATGTCTGGATTTATACATAATCATTTGTATGCAAAATAGAGATGCAGAGAATCAGAGTGTGTGACCAGTTGTGTGTGTGTGTGTGGGTGTGGGTGTGTGTGAGAGTGTGTGATCAGTTGTCTGTCTGTCTGTGTGTTTCTGATCAGTCGAGTGTGTGTGTGTGTGTGTGTGTGTGTGTGTGTTTCTGATCAGTTGTTTTGTGTGAGTGTGTGTGTGCGTGTGTGTGTGTATGTATGTGTGTGTGTGTGTGTGTGTGTGTGTGTGTGTGTATGTGTGTGTTTGTGTGTATGTGTGTCTGTGTGTGTGTTTCTGATCAGTTGTTTTGTGTGCGTATGTGTGTGCGTATGTGTGTGCGTATGTGTGTGTGTATCTGTGTATGTGTGTGTATGTGTATGTGTTTCTGATCAGTTGTTTTGTGTGAGTGTGTGTGTGTATGTGTGTGTGTGTGGTTCTGATCAGTTGTTTTGTGTGAGTGTGTGTGTATGTGTGTGTGTATGTGTGTGCGTATGTGTGTGTGTATGTGTGTGTATATTCAATTCAATTCAATTTTATTTATATAGCGCTTTTAACAATTGACATTGTCGCAAAGCAGCTTTACACAATAAAAAGAAGTAAGTTTTTATGCAATGTGTATGAATCAGAATCATAAGATTGTCCCTGATGAGCAAGCCGAGGGCGACGGTGGCAAGGAAAAACTCCCTGAGATGGTAATAGGAAGAAACCTTGAGAGGAACCAGACTCAACAGGGAACCCATCCTCATCTGGGTGATAACGGATAGCAGAGAATGATCAGCATAATAATGTGTACTGGAAGTTCAGTGTAACAGGAGATGTGTTTAAATTTAAATTAAAAGGAGTCCAGTTTGTTCCCGGAGGCTCAGGTAGACTGTAGGAGATTCCAGTCCTGAGCTATCGAACAACTGAAGTCACAGGTCCCCAGAGCATCAATCGATGATAGGACAGTCTTCATGGAAACCATCCCCAGCCACAAAGCGCATCCAGGCAGACCACACGGGGCATCCATGTGACGGGATCTCCAACCAGAAGCAGGACTCCAGGACGGGTTAGACGGCTTCAGAGGGCAGAGGGGTCTGGATCACTGGCAACTCAGGAGCGAACATGTATAGCTCGACAGAGAGACAGAGAGAGGGAAAGGAGAGAGGGAGAGAGAGAGGAGAGAGCAGAAAAGGAGAGAACAGAAAATAAGGAGAGATGGCAGTTAGGTCTGGTCACAGTCAACATGTATAAGGTGAATGTATATTTAGTGCAAAGTGCAAGCAGGGACTCCGGCAGGACTAACTATAACAGCAAAACTAAAAGGGAGAGCCAGAAGGAAACACAAACATGAGGGCTTCCTGAGATGTAAAGCAACCAATCACCTCACCGTCAACAAACCTGAGTGAACAATGAGAGTGGGGAGGACAGCGTCTAAACATAGCAGTTCACCAGAATACTCTACGTCCATGAGTCCCCCAGATCTGCTCCTTTACCTAAGGCTCATCTATTTACAAACATGCAGCGCTAAATAACAACGTAGAGATGATAAAAGCATCAACTAGTTTTTCTGCATCATTTAGTGACAATATGTTTCTTATCTTGGCAATATTTCTAAGGTGAAAGAAAGCTATCCTGGTGATATTATCTACATGAGCTTCAAACGAAAGGCTGGAATCTATAATCACACCGAGGTCTTTAACTGTTGCATTAGATGGAACAGAAAGGCATCTAAAGTTACAGTCTGATCAGAAAGCTTACTTCTAGCTACTTGTGGTCCAATGACTAGAACTTCTGTCTTATCAGGATTAAACAGAAGGAAGTTAATTAACATCCAATCCTGTACACTCTGATGTCATGCACACAACTGTATTAAGTTTTTTTTTCTCATCTGGTTTTGCTGAGACATATAATTGTGTGTCATCAGCATAACAATGAAAACTAATACCATGTTTACGAATTATGTTGCCCAGAGGAAGCATGTAAAGGGAAAAAAGCAGTGGGCCTAAAACTGAGCCCTGTGGAACACCAAACTCCACTTGAGAACATGAGGAATGGTCACCATCTAAATCTACAAACTGGTAACGATCAGTCAAGTAGGATCTGAGCCACAAGAGGGCAGTTCCCTTAATTCCAACTACCTTTTCTAATCTGTGAAGGAGAATACTATGATCAATGGTGTCAAAAGCTGCACTGAGGTCCAGTAACACAAGTATAATGACAAACCCTGATCAGAGGCCCATAGGAGGTCGTTTACTACTTTAACAAGTGCTGTCTCTGTGCTGTGATGAGGCCTAAATCCTGACTGATACACTTCAGTTATGCTATTTCTGTGTAGATGTGAACATAGCTGCTGTGATACTACCTTTTCCAAAATCTTGGAGATAAAGGGAAGGTTTGATATCGGCCTGTAATTAGAAAGCAGACAGGGGTCAAGGTCAAGTTTCTTGATTAGCGGTTTAATAACGGCTAATTTAAAGGATTTGGGGACGTACCCACTCCTGAGTGAACAGTTAATTACTTTCAACAGGGGTTCTGTTATTGCTGGTACTATCTGCTTGAGAAAATGTGTCGGTATAGGATCTAATATACAGGTTGACGATTTTGAAGAAGAGATGAGGGAAATTAGTTCCCTCGCTTCAAGGGGAGTAAAGTGTTCTAAGTTCTGATGTGATGTGGTTAGATCATCTGAATTATTTAAATTGTCTGGTTTCAAAGCCTGAATTTTTTGCCTAATATTTATGATTTTATTATTGAAAAAGTTCATGAAATCCTCACTACTGCATGATGATGTTGTGGAGATTTCTGCAGTGGTCTTGTTTTTAGTTAATTTAGCTACGGTATTAAATAAAAATCTCGGGTTGTTTTTGTTATTTTCTATTAGAGTGGAGAGATACGTTGATCTAGCATCACTGAGAGCTTTTTTATACTTCAGGATGCTCTCCTTCCAAGCTATTTTGAATACTATCAATTTAGTTTGGCGCCATTTACGTTCGAATTTTCGCGCGGTTTGTTTTAAAGCACGTGTGTGGTCATTATACCAAGGAGCGAGTTTCTTATCTCTAATCATTTTCCTTTTAACTGGAGCGACATTATCTAAGCTATAACGAAGTGCTGACTCTAGATATTCATTCGCCTGTTCGAGTTCTAAACTATATGTGTATGTGTGTGTGTGTGTGTATGTGTATGTGTTTCTGATCAGTTGTTTTGTGTGAGTGTGTGTATATGTGTGTGTGTGTATATGTGTATGTGTGTGTATGTGTATGTGTGTGTGTGTTTCTGATCAGTTGTTTTGTGAGTGTGTGTGTGTATATGTGTGTGTGTGTGTGTGTATGTGTTTCTGATCAGTTGTTTTGTGAGTGTGTGTGTGTATATGTGTGTGTGTGTGTGTGTGTGTGTGTTTCTGATCAGTTGTTGTGTGTGTGTATCAGATCTCTCACTCGGCGGTTAGCGCTCTGTGTCGGTCCATAAAGCTGCAGTGTGAGCTCTACTCCTCTCGCCAGCTCGCCATCTGCCTCGACCCGTACTGTGGGCTCGGCTTTGTGCTCTGGTGTCTTGCCAGGTAACAATGCACACACACACACACACACACACATCGACATGAACTCCATGTTGTCCCATAGTAACAGCTCCTACAAACAACAAAGACTCACAAACACTGACTGGCTTATGGTGTGTGTGTGTGTGTGTGTGTGAAGACGCACACATACAGAGTACATGAAACACACACCTTATGAACTCTGCATAAACATAATAGACATTACACTCACATTATACACATTTGACACACATTATAAACTACACAGATTTTAAACCACCTTGCACACACTCTTTACACACATTTTACACACTTTACTTTCACGTTACACACACACACACACACACACACACTTAGGGCTGTAGCTATCAAATATTTTAGTAATCGAGTGTTCTACCAAAGATGTAATTGATTAATCGAGTTAATCGGATAAAATGTACTTTTGCTTAATTGAACAACAATGTAAAATATATAAGAGAAACAAAGATTCATTGTTTTTTTTTTTTTTTAGAAAAATCTGCTTTTATTATTTAAATGCATACAGCACTTTATCAAAAATAAACAAACATTTGTCACTATTCACAATACAAGGAATACTTTCTACCCGTCTGTCATCTCTGCGGTTTGACTCGCAGTGAGACGCGGTGTTGGGCACCGCGAGCCGCCGCGAGCCGCCGCGACGCCCGTTCACGTTCCGCACAGTTCTGCAGGACTCGCCAAAAAAATTCAACATGTTTAAACATGTTTTTAAGGCGGCTTGAACATATTTCATTTTTCACGCAGAAAGATAGAAACATAATCGCAGCAGCAAAACTGGCGGCGAATCATGAAGAACCGAACTTCCGGCTTGAGGTTAATTACGTGCATCACAGCACCGTACATTCTTGTTTTAAAACCTTTTCTCGGATGCAAAAAAAAAAGTTTTTCAAATGACTTTAAGGATAAAAAAATCTAAGACACACTTTAAAATGAATAATTATACAAAAACACACACGTTTCACACACCTTACAATTGTTAGTTGTGCAACTAAAAGTTTCATAATCTCCATCTCAGGCCTAACATCAGCCTTTACTGACTATTTCTCTGGTTTTCTCGCGCTGCTTTCTTCTTCTCTTGGCCTCGCTGATCATTTTATCGCTCCCTTCCAGTTCGCAGCCGCGACAGAACAGAACGCTGCCTCGAATCTCTACACCGTTTGTGTCTCCTTCTTCTTCGTTGGTGTTTACTGGCGGTTTGCACCCGGAAGCTCGCGGTGTCAAAAGCGTGCTGTCAACAAAGAACTGCGCAAAAATACAGCGCAAGCTTTTAAACTTAATTCAACAATTAAACGAAGCTTCGAGGCAGAAGATTTTGCCTCCATCATTTTTTGTAATCGAATTACTGGATTTACTCGAGGAATCGTTTCAGCCCTACACCCACTATACACTTTACACCCAGTACACACTCCTTACACACACATTTAAAAACTCTTCAAAATGTTACATACAGTATATATTTACACACTTTACATACATTACACACGTTACAGACACATTACAGACATGGTGACGTGTGTCATTTGCATTCATTGACACCCACAAAACTCCATAAAAGTGGAATGAGTGATAAGGGGAAAGTCTGAGGAAGTGGAGCGGACGAATTTTTACTCCTTTTTGCCAACAAAAAAATTATTTTATTTAATTTAATTCAATTCAATTTTATTTGTACAGCACTTTTAACTATTGTTATTGTCGCAAAGCAGCTTTACACAATCAAAAGAATTAAGGTGTGTGAGATGTGAGCGTGTGTGAGATGGGAGCGTGTGTGAGATGTGAATGTGTGTGTGAGTGTGTGTGAGTCAGAATGATCAGATGATCCCTGATGAACGAGTCGAGGGCGACGGTGCTGAGGGAAAAACTCCCTGAGATGGTGACAGGAAGGAACCTTGAGAGGAACCAGACTCACCAGGGAACCCATCCTCATCTGGGTGATAACGGAGAGCAGGGATTGATCTGCACTCATACTGTGTGTCAGGAGGCTGCAAGTTCAGTAGAACAGGAGACGTGTTTAAGTTCATATGGAGGCCAGTTGGTTATTGGAGACTCAGTTGGACTGTAGGAAACTCCAGTCCTGAACTTCGTCACTGTTATGCAGGTGAGATCAGGGCTGGGGAACTTCCGGTACCAGGCTGGTTCCTGTACTACACTATGCTTTGTTTAGAGTCTCCACCTCTTTGTCTCCCTCCCACTTGTAAAGTATAAACTCTCCAGAGCTGAGTTATGATATGAGACTCGGATGACTACAGCGACGCGCGGCGAGTTTCTCATTAAAGAGTCACTTCTGCTGGACAGATATCCCAACGTCTCCTGGTCTCTGATTCAACAAAGGAAGAAAGGTTCCCAACAGTTTGTACAGATAATTCCAGGATAAATCACAAAGTGTATTTATGGTGTTCTGCTTCTTTTTTGAATCTTAAACATGTCATGGGTCTAGCTGGTGGTAGTACTAGACCGGCTGATGGTGTTGCCGTGGGCATGAAGGTAGGCATGTACGCAGAGGGGTGTAACAGAAAGAGTCTTTATTTAAACAAACAACTCAAAAACAGAACAAAGGAACTAAAACAACAAACTCAAACTAAGACTAGGGCTCAGGAAAAACACAGGAACAGGAAGGGATCTAAACTCAGGGGACCAAGAGCTGACATGGGAACCAGGAGCTGAGACAGGGAACCAGGAGCTGACACAGGGACTAGGGATGAGCAAACATGGAGCTGGAGCTAACTAAGACACAGAGGGGAACTAAAGACAGGGACAGGAGAGACAGGGCTAGACAGGAGAGACAGGGCTAGACAGGAGAGACAGGGCTAGACAGGAGAGACAGGGCTAGACAGGAGAGACAGGGCTAGACAGGAGAGACAGGGCTAGACAGGAGAGACAGGGCTAGACAGGAGACAGGGCTAGGGGCACAGAGACTGACAGGAACTAGACTAGCTGGGTTAGTGAGGTTAGTAGCTACATGTTGTACTGGGGACACTGGAGGCTGACCTAACCGGGTTAGTGGCTAATGGTGTTAGTACTGACCTAGGGGACCGGAAGACAAAAGGCAGGGCACACATGAGGCTATACCAAACTAGCGGCCAACCTACTAGTGACCAGAACCACTAGCAGTCACTCCCACTAGAGATTAGCCTACTGGAGGCTAACCCTACTAGGGGCTAACCCTACTAGCCGTCAAGGCCTACTAGCGGCTAACCCTGCTAATGGCTAAGCACTCATGTGGCTACACATACAAGGGAGAAGACCAGAAGGCAAAACAGTACTTACACAGGACACAGGAGGAGACACAGCCTAACTACACAGTGAACAGAGCAGCTACACCATGAATCCACAGCACCATGAATCCACATCAAGGAAAACAAAACTAGAGCCCTCTGAAAACAAAAGGTTACAAAACATAAACCAAATATAAACTTAAAGTAACAAATGAATGCCCACATGATGGTAATCCAGACAAACAAACAATCACCAACAGACAATGAGACAATCACAAACAATGCTCGACCCAGTTTCCCAGAACAAACTGCTATTTATAGAAAGTTTTAATGAGCCACCTCAGTTCAGGTGAGCCTCATCACCTGACTGAGGTGCCTTCTGGGAAACTGAGTCAACCAACAGGAACTACACAAAGACAGACAGACATGAACAGTGACCTCTAGTGGAGGTTCCTAACAAAACACACATCCCATTTCCCAGAATTTTTATTTCTCCTGGTGGTAAAATGTCTCCCCCTGCAGGTCAGTACGTTGGAATCATAAACGCAGCTCGCACATGATCATGAAATGACTTATTATTATTTAGTAATTATAGGATTTTTCCTGTAATGTGCTCTGGACATGTTTGTATGAAACAGTTTTAATGTGTGTGTGTGTGTGTGTGTGTGTGTGTGTGTGTGTGTGCGTGTGTGTGTGTGTGTGTGTGTGTGTGTGTGCGTGCGTGCGTGCTCGCAGTGTGTACTCGGGTCACCAGTCCATCCTGATTCCTCCTCTGGAGCTGGAGAGCTCGTTATCTCTGTGGTTGAGCACGCTGAGTCAGTACCGCATCAGAGACACCTTCTGCTCCTACTCCGTCATGGAGCTGTGTACGAAAGGACTGGGGGGACAAACTGACATGCTGAAGGTGTGTATACACACACACACACACACACACACACACACACGTAACCAGAGTTCGAGCAACCACTTGGTCCATACGGAAGAAAACTAATAATCTCCAGGGTTTTGGATCACAGCTGTCCGTGTAGCGTGATGACTGTGTGACCTGTGCGAGCTGCTCACCTCATACGTCACCTTGACTCAGCTACCACACACACGGTAGAGTTTACTGGTCCCATCCAGAGGAAATTACACATGCACAGTCCTCATGGAATAATGGACTTTTCTCATAAAAAAAATTGGAAAAATAATAATAATAATAATAATAATGATCATTTGAAACAAACGAAAAACAACTGCTGCAGCTAAAGAGTCTGGGCAAAGTCTTAATGAAAAGAAATAGTAAAGTGAACCTCAAAACAGTTGTCTCCTCGAAATGTATTTCCTCAAAATAGTGGGAAGGTTTTGCTGGTGAACCTTGAAATCAACTTGAAAGTTGTAGACTTGGCCACAAACCTCTGGTCCGTCAGCGGCGTCCATCCCGAGTGTCACTGTGTCCCCAACCTGCGCCGTCGGCCTGGATACGGACGTCCACCATTTCACGTACCACAAGCACGTGCTGACTGTGTTGAGCCTCTCCGTGACCGTTTTAAACACACAGAATCCCAGGCACACGCGCACCGGCGCGCACGCTACACATCTCGCCTCTCTGACACAAAGCAAGAAATTCTCCATCAGCATCAGAACGCTCAAGGCTGCCCCTAGTGGTTACTAAGTGGTAACGGTCACAGCTGAATGAAATGAAGTAATAATTAAAAGAATTCACCTGGGACGGCTGTCGAACGCTGCAGTATTTTAGAGCTGACTGTATAATATCAGCTGCTGAACATAAAAAAAAAAAAAAAAAAACTATATTAGCTTATTATTAGCCACAAATTAGGGGAGGCTTACACACACACCTCTGAAACTGAAACCGTGTGTGTGTGTAAAGGCTCGGGGAGTGAACCTGGCGTGTGTGAGGAGTTGTGTGGTGGTAGCTGAAGAACGTCCACGTCTGGCCCTCACTCAGTCCTTCTCCAAACTCTTTAAAGACCTGGGGCTCTCCACCCGCGCCGTCAGCACCGCCTTCGGCTCCAGAGTCAACCTCGCCATCTGTCTACAGGTACAGCGTCTGGGTCACGTCTGTGTGACGTCAACCGTCTCAAGTGTGGTGTCTGTGTGTTTCCTGTGTGTCTCACTTGAGACACACATGAGACTCAGAGATGTCTCCTATCTGTATGTCATTTATGTCTCGTCTGTGTGTCTCCTGTGTCTCGCGTGTCGTCTGCGTGTCTCAAGCGTGTCATCTGTGTATCTAAGTCTGTCTCCTGTGTGGCGTCTGTGTGTCATCTGTCCTGTCAGTTTGTCTTAACACATCTTGAATCCAGTTATGTATTATAATTTTATATTAAAACATGTCTGTGTGTGTGTGTGTGTGTGTGTGTGTGTTAGGGTACAACTGGACCAGACCCCTCTACTGTGTATGTTGACATGAAGTCCCTTCGACATGACAGGTACAACACACACACACACACACACACACATTTAAGCCCCTATTCCACTGAGCTGAATTTGCTCCTCTCCTGATGTTGCCGATTCTGAAATCGCTTCTGAAGTCGTTGGCGTCTCTAACAGTTCAGTAAATTCTTCAAGCGTAGCGATCCCACATCGAGATGTAAACAAATTCATGAAAACGACTCTACATCGCATTTTGACACAAGCAGTAAGGAGCGGTTCTCAACATAATAATGTTGAAGGAATTTAACGATGTTCTGCTGAGCCCCAAGTAACTGATAATGAAACTATACCGTCACTAAAGCAGCGGGAAAACAATGCTACTGATTATCATAAACTATTACGGTGGTTTTAATATGATACTGACCTCATGTCCCCCTTTGCTATGTCTTTGTGTTTGTTGTTGTTGTTGGAATCTGAGTATATTATGAGTGAAATCACTGACATGCTCACATCACATACACTTTCACTTTGCAAAAGGCAGTGTTTATTTAGCAAATATATGTTTGTGTTTTGTTGTTTTTAACATGAATTTAAAAACAAACATTTATCTGGCAATAAAAAGAAAATGGAGCAGAAACGCGTCTACAGTTTATACACACTTCAGGGTCGCTACAATATGGTTTCATTTCAAAAAACACTTGCAAAGAGAAAAAAAGGGATTGGCAAAGCTGGCTCCACTTAGTTCTCTCACTCCAAGCCATTCTGAAAAGTCGGCAGCTGTGCCACACATACAGTCATGCCCATAATTGTTGGCACCCCTGAAATTTTCCCAGAAAATCGATTATTTCTCACAGGAAAGAAATAACTGCATTAACACACTTTTGCTATACACATGTTTATTCTCTTTGTGTGTATTGGAACAAAACAAAAAAGGGAGGGAAAAAAAGCAAATTTGACAGAACGTCACACAAAACCTCAAAAATGGGCTGTAAAATAGACGCGTCATACCGTAGGTAAACAAGGGAAATGTCCATCACCGCCGCGACAAACTTCGTATTTCAAAGTAATTCGTGAAATGACCGCCAGGTGGCGCAAAGTGACAATTCTATTTTAAAACTGCGGCGAGAGAAAATAAGTCATAAAAAAGTCCTAACAGTATGTTGTATCGAAGAAATACTACAGTGATGATCATTTCCACGTCTGTGTATTTTATACAACAAACAACAACAAACATGAAAAATCTGAACCAGAGCTGCTGATATTTACTCTACAATAATGAGTCAAACAAAACAACAACAACAACAACAACAACACTGGTTAAATGTTTAGACGGACGATCAGGTTCACAGACTGACCTGTTATATATCCTCTCTCTGTTTCCGTCTGTTTATTGTTATTAAAAAATACTTTCAAAGACATCAAACTTTAAATATAGAACAACTGGTTTATTCTTTATTCTCTTTATTTCTCCAAACTGCAGCCTGCAAAATGTTTGAAATATGACTGTTATTGTTGTACACTACCAGTGGAGTTTTAAGAGTAGTTTAGGTGAGAATGCATGTGTGTGTACAGCTCAGAACCTCCAGCGTTATTAAACATGGCGTCTATGTAGAAAAGCATTTGAGCTTCAGGAAATCTGCCGGCGCTCTGCGTGTAACAGCGTCGCCGCCTCGTCTCGGAAAGACTTTCTAAACGCTTTCTAAACCTGGGCTGCTGTTGTTTACTTAGAATATTTTTACATTTAATTCAAATGGATTTAGATTTGGCACGGTGATCCTCCTCCTTAACCTCCTACAGAGTCGAATCAGCTCAGGGGAAGAACAGCGAGGAGACTCGGACTCTGGACATTTTAATAATTCACTGATAAATCGTCGATTTCTTTGGTTTCAGCTGCAGTGATGAAGGTGATCATGTCGTCTCGTCGTCTCCGCAGCAACGGATGTAATCAATAATACTGAAAAAAATATATATTGCTCTTGTTTTTAATATTATTTTGAAGTAAATTAAACAATAAGAGCTAAAATAGTAAAAATAAATAGTTTAATGGTTTAAATAGTTCAATTAAATAGTCATGTGAGCAACATAAGATTATAAAACAAAAAAAACTTTTAAAAACTTTTATCCTCTCGGGGCTTATTGTCGTTACTGAGGACTCTGTCTCTCTCTGTCTCTCTCCGTCTCTCTCTCTCTGCGCATGCGCTGGGTGTGAGGGAGCGCGTGGAAGGCTGTTTGGCGTGCAGTTTTTTCTGAAGACTGTTTATTCATTAATTTATTTTTCTTTAATTAGGGAATGTTTTCATTTAAAAAAACACACACACACAAAGTTTACAGTGAGAGAGAGAGCGGGCGGGGCACCATGTCCTCTGAGGCCGGTTCAGAGACTTTGTCTCTCTGGCATGGCGTCCGATGCGTCCCCGAGGACGGCGTGCGGATCGAGGACGTACTGTTTGCGGTGGGGGAGAGGATCGGGTGTGAGAACATCTACTCTGCCTCCCGGATGAACAAGGCCGTGGTGGTGTTCGTGAGCAGGGTCGACCTCGCGAGCGCGCTGACGCGGAGCGGGATCTGTGTGAGAGGAGCCGCGCGCGGTTAAAGTCCCCCCTCAGTCTGTCCCCGCCACGCGCGCGCTCATATCTAACGTGCCTCCGTTCATAAAGGACGAGGCGATATTGAAGGAGCTGCCCGTTTCGGGAAGCTGGTCGGCCCCATGAGAGCGATCCCGCTCGGGTGTGAGAGCTCCAACATGCAGCACATCCTGTCCTTCCGCAGGCAAGTGCTAATGATCTTAAACAACCAAGATCAGACTTTAAATGTAAAGAGGGGGACAGCGGCTACACCGTCTTCGCCACCACGGAGCCGCTCAGGTGTTTTGAGTGCGGGGACGTGGGACACAAGAGGCTGAGCTGTCCACACGGAGCCGTGCAGCCAGGGAGCTCGTGCGCGGCAGCGGCGCGAGGACAGCCAGCCGGAGAAGAGTGGGGAGGCGGAGCCCACAGTGGGGAGGCGGAGCCCACAGCGGGGAGGCGGAGCGACACACCGCAGCCGCGACTCGAACAGGTCAGCCCTGAACACAGCACCACCACAGAGACACACACCGCGCCGGGAGCAGATGACACCGACATTACTGTAAATAACACCAGTACAGTACCCATCGCAGACAGTGACTCCGCC
>QNUK01002085.1:0-19855 GCA_013621035.1 Clarias magur | reverse complement strand
CGAAAAACACACACCTTGGCTTAATCCTCGCTCTGTGATGGAGAATTGAAGACCGCGCTGAAAGACGGGGAGGAGCCGAAGGAGCTGAAGTCTGCCGCCGTTTACATTTTAAATATAAAGGGGACGTGGGCGATCAGCAATTTGTGTAAAGTTTATGGGGAATTTTTAGGGGGCTGAGGACGAATGTTGGCCAAGCGACACCCATGACTGTGAATAAATGGCTTTCTGAAGGTGATGCAGCATCTATGTTAGGGGGGATAAAGCGACGCCCATGATCTTAACATTTTTTATTTAAAAAAGAGTCGCGTTAAATCATTAATGTGCTGTTAGGAAAATGCTGTTGATTTAGTTTTTTAATCCACTAGAAAGGATTTTTAGATGTGCGCCTGGTTTGAGTATACGTACAGTACTAGCAACTTTAATCGATCTTCTACTGCCATCTAGTGGAGAAATAAGCACTTTCGCAAGTCACTTGGGATTAGACCGTCTGTCAAACGCAAATAATGCAGTTGTAAATAATGAAACAACTTGATGTTATGCAAAATCAAAGTTGTGGAAATTAGTGCACACTCATTCACACGCTATGGACAATTTGGGAACGCCAATTAACCTTATCTGCATGTCTTCGGGAGGAAAGGGGAATACTCTGAGGAAACCCACCAAGCACAGTAAGAACATGCAGACTCCATGCCCACAGAGACGGGAATCGAGCCCGGACCCTTGTGGTGCAAGGCGACAGCGCTAACCACTACACCACCATGCCTTTACAATTACCATTACAATTCTTCAGCCAATATAGGCTTGAACTAATTAGTGGCATTACCTGTTTAATGTACTGGGAGAACATTTATACATGGTTTATCTTGTCTTAATACTTTTGCTCAGCACTGTAGTTTCTGATGTCTATAAGTAATTAAATAATTTGTGTCATGTGGAATAGATCTGGTCACCATACCGTTACATGCCTTTTACAGAACAACTGAGAGAAGTCAGTGTTAAACTCAAGATGCACTCAAAATATGAAATTCTAATAATGTGTTAAACTAACACTTTATAAATTCATATTACATTTGTGTTTAATGAAATGACCACAAAAAAATAATAAATCAAGCGTTACATT
Organism: Clarias magur; assembly: GCA_013621035.1. Taxonomy (NCBI): domain Eukaryota; kingdom Metazoa; phylum Chordata; class Actinopteri; order Siluriformes; family Clariidae; genus Clarias; species Clarias magur. The sequence goes on along the minus strand of QNUK01002085.1, from coordinate 18,735 downwards.
TTAAAATGTAAAAAAAAAAATAATAATTGTCACTGAATGTGGCCATGCCCAGGGAAGAAAAACTCCATTGATGTGATAACCTGATCAAATAAGCTTTTCCCATCGCTCCAAAGGTTCAATCTTCATACTCCCTAGCAAGGTAAAGCCTTTTTTTCCCTAAAGAGTCTCACCAACAAGTGGTTTTCTTATGAACACACAGCTGTTTAGTCCCAATCCTGTGAGTTCTCATCACATTGTGTGTGTGTGTGTGTGTGTGTTTTTTTTGTGTGTGTGTGTTTTGTGTGTGTGTGTGTGTGTGTGTGTGTGTGTGTGTGTGTGTGTGTGTGTGTGTGTGTGTGTGTGTGTGTGTGAAAGTCATCTTACAAGCCTACATCCTTGTAATTGAAGCTGCACCTACATTAAATCAATTCAACAAATTTTTCATTTAAGTTAACAATGAGTTCCTCATGGTGTTCTTGACCCTGGGCACACTGGGCACGCCTGGACGAACTCCTCGATGTCCTTGGCCATTGAGCGCCACCAGAAAGCGCGCTGAATGTATTTGATGGTGCGCTGCGTACCCGGGTGTCCGGATAGAGGCGAGGAATGACCCTACTGGACGATGTTGGCTCTGATGTTATCAGGTACGTAGAGCCGTCCAGACGGCATGCTTGCCAGTTTTGTTTCCGTGGATTGTGCCTGGTGGACCCTCATTTCCAATTCCCAACAGAGCGGGGCGATGATTTTGGAGGGAGGAAGGACAGACGCGGGGTCCACCCGGGGAACGTCCTCCTCATGTTGTCGAGAGAGGGCGTGGGCTTTGATGTTCTTTGATGTTCCATTGACAGATGGAAATCATAGTGCTCGAAAAACAGGGCCCACCGCGCCTGCATTGGGTTGAGCTGTTTCAGGTTCCTGATGGTGATGAGGTTCTGGTGGTCGGTCCAGACGATAAATGGCTGCCTGGCACCCAGTGTTGGTGCCAGTGTTGCCATTCTTCCAATGCCCACTTTATGGCCAGCAGCTCGCGGTCCCGTATCCTGTATCGCTGCTGAGTGGGGTCAAATTTTTTGGAGAAGAAACTACAAGGGTGCAGTTTCTGGTCTGGACCTTGTTGGGAGAGAACAGCCCCAGCGCCCACATCTGAAGCGTCCACCTCCACAACGAACGGTTGGTTAGCATCTGGGCAGAGGAGAATTGGGGCGGTGGTGAGTCGACGGCAAAGTTCGTGGAATGCGGCGATGGCAGTGGAGTTGAGCTGAAAGTGATGAGATGATGGGCGAGTCAGTGTGGTTAAAGGTGCTGCAACTGTACTGTATTCCCGGATAAACCAACAATAGAAGTTTGCTAACCCGAGAAACCGTTGAAGTTGTTTGCGAGTCTTGGGTAGGGGCCAATGACGTACAACTTCTTTGTACAACTTCTTTGTACAACTTCTTTCTGCGGGTCCATGGCCACACCCTGGGGCAAGATGACAAAGCCCAGGAACACAAACACAAGATCCAACACGGTTAGAAAGACACTGCATGGGCCTCCGAGTGGCGCAGTGGGTAAAGCGCTCGCCCTATCATCCGGAGATCGCGAGTTCGAATCCCGGGTGGTGCTGTAACCTCTCGCAGCCGGAGGTCTAGAGAGAGCTGATTGGCCGAGCTCTCTCAGAGGGGAGGGATGAGAGGTACATAGTGCTCCGACATTAATCACGGCTCTACAGCCAGTCAGGGGCGTCTGTGAGCTCGCGCAGCGGAGGGAGCGGATAGCGCTGTCCTCCGAGTGTGTTACGCCGCCCCCAACGGTGCGCGAGCGAGCAGTTCGAAAAGATGCGGTCGGCTGGCGTCACGTGGTTCGGAGGAAACACGTGATAGTCTTCGGCCCTCCCGGCTGAGTGGTAGTAGTAGCCTTAATGTGGGAGCCCCCTAGTGACGGGGAGGAATTGGACACGACTAAATTAGGGAGAAAATCGGGGAAAAAAAAAAAAAACACTGCATTTCCCATCTGTGCCATCCCTCTTATCCGGTAGAGCTATGAAAACATCAGAAGGCGGGGTGGAGGTGCCGTCGCCACTGTGATGGGCGTGGCAACAGCCGAGCGGTCGCCCTGCAGAGGGTCGCGTTCTCCTGCTGTAGCTCCACCACCTTGTGGCGCAAAGCCGCGACGTCTTGGAGGTCTTTTCGGAGAGACGCGACTTCACCACGGAGCTGATCGATCAACTTGGCATGCTGGTCAACCACATCACAGAGGCGAGCAAACTCCACTGGGTTTACTGCTTTAGGCTCAGTCATTCTGTCACGAGCAACCGAAGGATAAACAGAACAGCCTTAGCAGTTAGCCCGTGTAGCGTGGATGGTAAACCCAAATGCGGAAGCAGCGCGAGTAGGCAGGATAACCACGCATTTAGTCTAAGAACTCTCTTACACGAAGAGCTAGGATCTACACAAATAAATCCGCGTTCTAGCAACACACACTCAATCAAAGAAGCAACCCGAATCGGTGAGTGCTCACTGAAAAGTCGGTGAGCGTCGGAAAAGGCATGGGTGACCTCAATGACTGAGCAATGTGAATCGCCATTTTGTCTCCTTTTATGCTTTCTGAATCACGACCGTACTACTTCCGGGTCCTCGTGCCGGTCGTGTTACGACAGATTGGTTACCAATCTAGTACATAAATAACATTGAAAGAACTATATATCCAACTCAGTGGATATCGCCGGTGGCCCAATCGCCTGTGTGGCTCCTATTCTCCCTGATAGGCGTTGAGACGTCTCTGTATTCACTATACAGGCTGACCAATGCTGTAGGTGTGTGCGTGTGAGTTATTTGTGAGTATAATTTCCTGAATATTGCCTATGAACTATGAATATTTAGTAATAATCACTCATATCACTCATGCACACTACTGTGTGTTGAACACAAATACTTGAATACTTGAAAAAAAAAGACTTTTTTTTTCTGTAATGAGTTGCTTTATTGTGCAAACTTCATTAGGAGTTGTTTGGAACTGATGTGCATGTGTGTTTCGTTATTATTTTTTTTCCCAAAATATATATATATATATTTTTTTTGATTTTTCCCCGATTTTCTCCCTAATTTAGTCGTGTCCAATTCCTCCCCGTCACTAGGGGGCTCCCACATTAAGGCTACTACTACCACTCAGCCGGGAGGGCTGAAGACTATTACATGTTTCCTCCGAACCACGTGACGCCAGCCGACCGCATCTTTTCGAACTGCTCGCTCGCGCACCGTTGGGGGCGGCGTAACACACTCGGAGGACAGCGCTATCCGCTCCCTCCGCTGCGCGAGCTCACAGACGCCCCTGACTGGCTGTAGAGCCGTGATTAATGTCGGAGCACTATGTACCTCTCATCCCTCCCCTCTGAGAGAGCTCGGCCAATCAGCTCTCTCTAGACCTCCGGCTGCGAGAGGTTACAGCACCACCCGGGATTCGAACTCGCGATCTCCGGATGATAGGGCGAGCGCTTTACCCACTGCGCCACTCGGAGGCCCTTCCCAAAATATTTTTATTGAAAAAAAAAACAATATGGTACCTGTACTTACAGAAATTTAAAATCTATCAAAAAATAATCTATCCTAGAAAAAGTGTAATGAACCGGTGAAAAAAAGGAATATTTTCGTTGATTTGGGAAGGTGAATCTCCATGGAACTGTTATTTGAAAATTACTTTCATAAATGTTTCAGCATTTTGGCTGATTTGGATAGGGATATTATTCTACATGAATAATGTGCCAATTTTTTTTTCTTAACCACAAAAAACTTTAACAATTTGAACAATGGCACCTTTTATCTTTATCTGGTTGAAAGCTACACAACAAAAAACTGAGCAAATTTAGAAAACCCTTTTACCCATCACATCAACAGAAAGGCTAGTAAACTGTCTGACTTACCACTTAGCTCCTTTAAAAAAATATTACAGAAAAAAAGTTGCTCAACATACTCACTCATAACTATTTCACTTTGGCATTTCCAATGTTTAAATTACAATTCCTTCATTCTTTAAATTCCAAATTAGTCCAACCTCTTATATCTCGTCCATCTAGATTAGATGGACTAAATGTGAAGAAAAAAAAAGTTGTTTTTCAACATTTATGCTATAATGCATGAATGCGTTGGAAATCATCATTCCTTTGATGTTAATGCTGCTCATGCGGAGATCAGTGGCGGTTCTACACTGATTTATTCCCTGGGCCAGACCGCCTCTGGGCGTACCCCCCCTTCCCCTCCCCCCCACACAATAAAATTTTTTACACAAAATCTAAATATTGCAGATACAATGTTGTTTTATTGCACAAATCATTTAAAACTTACAATATCACAAAAACAATCTTGGAACTTAAATAAATATACTGTCTTTTACATATTACTTTTTATTAAGAATGAAAAAATATAGTTAAATATTGTGTAAATAAATAAATAATCTAAAAAGCACACCACACTCCAGAAAAATATAATTATAACACTGAACTTGAAACAAACAAAAAAGAAAACAGAAACTAAAATCTGACCTTTCTGGCTTTCCTTGATGCAAAATCATCAATAATGTCATCGTACAAGATCTGCTCCCCTATTGAGTGATCGATGCTGATGATGGCAGGCCAGTGAGACGTTCTTGAGACATGGGTGATCCCAGATATGACTTGATCAAGTTCAGTTTTGAAAAGCTCCTCTCTGCTTGAGCCACTCACTGGCAGAGTGAGTGCAATCCTGAGAACAGTCCAAAAGTTGAAGTAGATCTCCAATAGATCCTTTTCATGAATAAAAGTGATGAGCTCAAGGATGGTCATGGTTTTTGGTGGCAGAGTGCACTTCAACGTGCAATGTGGTGCCTGGTGTATTGCATTGCTCTGCCAGCTCCTCATCTGCAAGACTAGGCTAGCAAGACGGCTAACAAACCTAACGTTATAACACAAATCATCATTAGAACTTCATTGACATGATACAGTAATCCTACAGAGAGAACATTGTTGCATACCTTAATCTTTTGCTTGTTTCTGACACCTGAGAGCTTTGGCCTTTTTCTCTTCAGTAAGTACGATGAGTCAGCAAACAGAGAGGAAGTGCAGAGGCAAACGGACTGGTGCAGAGACAACAACATCTGATCGTCTATAAGACAAAAGAGATTGTCGACTTCAGGAGGCCACGGAGGCACCACTCTCTCCACTGAAAATCGACTTCTTTGTGATGGTCAACAGTACCAAATTCCTGCGTGTCCATCTGGACGAGAACAGCATCTGGTATCTAAACACCAGCTCCTTAAACAAGAAAGCCCAACGGTATCTTTTTTTTCTCAGAAGGCTGTGCGTGGCGCAGCTTCTACCACTGATCCTGGCCATCTTCTATAGCATGCTGAGCAGGTGAATCTCGGATCACAAGACTCTACTGTTGATAGAGAGTACAGCAGAGAAGATAATCTGGGTCTCTCTTCTCTCTATCGAAGACATCTACACCACACACTGCATGGCATCCGCATCCGCAAAGCCATCAGCATTCTAGCTGATCAGACACACCCATCAGACACACTCTTCACAAACTATCTGTCTCCTCAACAAAAAGGGACTGGACTGATAATCACACACACACAAACACACTGATCAACAACCAGTACTGTGCAGCGGGACTATCGTCAGCAACATCACGATCGGGACTCCGCATGCATGGTCAGGTGAAGAACATTCTTGTGTCCCTGGCCGGCAGATGCTCGTATACCAAAGACCTCTCAAGAAGAGAAGATGAAGAAGATGAAAGGCAAGAAATTTGCACTCCAGCCTTAAAAAAACATAGAAAAGAAAAATAGTTACATGCAACTATGAGCGGGCCCAAGCACCTGCGCCATCGCCACTTGGGCGCACCACACAACAGGTGCATCTTTTTTAAGATCTCTTAAGCAAACATGACATACGTTTAACACACGTTGGTGTGTGTGTGTGTGTGTGTGTGTTTGGGTGTGTGTGTCTTTGTTTAGTATGTGTACTGTACATTAAGAACAAAAATATTGCCTGTGTTTGTGTGTGTGTGTGTGTGTGTGTGTGTGTGTGTGTGTGTGTGGGTTTGTCTGTGTGTGTTGTCCTATGTGGGTGTTTGTGTGTGGTTATGTGTGTACGGTATGAGTGTATGAATGTGTATTGTGTGTGGTATGTTTATTTTGGATGTGCGTGAGTTTGTAGTGAGTGTATATATGTATGTTGTATGCATGTATAATGTTTGTGTTTGTGTTTAGTATGTGTGAGTGTAGTGGTTCTGTATGTGGTAAGTGTATAGTATGTGTGCATATATTGTGTATAGAATGTGTTCTATGTATCTGTGCACCAGTGTTTGTGTGTGTGTGTGTGTGTGTCAGGATGTGTGTTGTATTACTGGAACTGCCCACCTCAGCTCAACGTGGGCCAGGTTTGGGCCTAACTCAACCATGTTAGGCCATCTCATGTAAAAACTGTTTAGTTTAATGAGATCTAGAAGATGTAGACGTTCAATAGATAAATAAATAAATAAAAATCTTTAAAAGACCAATTCATCCCTTGCACATTTATGACATCAGCACTATTAAATCTCTGGGAGGTCCATTCATGGATCCTTTGCATATATGACCAGGCAAGGAGCGCTTGTAATGTCCCAGCCCAGCACATATTCTAGATCCTGAAATACTTAGAGACTTCTGCAATCAATGCAACCTCCCACCACATCATATATATATATATAAGTCTCTTTTGGGTCTCTTTCTGTCTCATGACCTTTGACATTGTTGTCCACTAAGTGTGCCCCACTTTTGTAAGCCTTGAATTTGGGCCAATAGTATGACGGCCAATTTAACACACAGTGAATAAATAATTCTCGACTTCCTGCATGTCACTCATCTCCTAGAAGAGTATAAATCCAACCTTCCACATTTTGCGACTAAACAGTACAGTACTCTGGCAGGCCTACTGATCATTGTACAGTTTCTAAACTAATTAGAGACTTCTGCAGTGTGTGTGTGTGTGTGTGTATGTGTGTGTGTGTGTGTGTGTGTGTGTGTGTGTGTGTGTGTGTGTGTGTGTGTGTGTGTGTGTGTGTGTGTGTGTGATGTGTGTGTGTGTGTGTGTGTGTGTGTGTGTGTGTGTGTGTGTGTGTGTGTGTGTGTGTGTGTGTGTGTGTGTGTGGTCTGTATGTCCTGTCCTGTGTGTTTGGTGGTGATTGTGTTTACGGTATGAGTGTCTGTATGTGTGTATGTTGTATGAGTGTCTGTATGTTGTGTGTTTTTACAATGTGTATTTTTTATGGGATGTTTATTTTGAATGTATAGTGAGCATGTGTGTGTGTGTGTGTGTGTGTGTGTGTGTGTGTGTGTGTGTGTGTGTGTGTGTGTGTGTGTGTGTTTGGTGTGTGTGTGTGTGTGTGTGTGTGTGTGTGTGTGTGTGTGTGTGTGTGTGTGTGTGTGTGTGTGTGTGTGTGTGTGTATGTGTGTCTGTGTGTTTGAGTGTGATTTTGTAGTATGTGTGACCGTCGGATGTGTAGTCTTTGTTTCTGTGGGAAGAATATAGTATGTGAGCGTATAGTGTGTATTAGTGTATGTGTCTCTGTACATATGTGTGTGTGGTCAGGATATGCGTATTACTGGAACTACCCAGCCTGGAGGTTTGTAGGCGATCAGCTAGAACCACTTGGTAAAGGTTGAAGCAAACGACATACATCGGTACATCCGGCCGTTTAAGATGCAGTGATTTAATCCTAGCCTTTTAAGGTTGAAAGAAGAAACATAGTTACATCCGGTGCCATCGTCTGTGGGGCGCATCATTTGGGCACTTTTGGGGCTCTGTTTAAAGCTCGTCCAGTGCAAGTTTTAGCTAAAAATTTTTACCCTCCCAACTATACGTAGTAGTACAATGGATGTGTGAAATTTACTCATACCTGTCTAATTGTACAAAGGCAGGAATTTTACCAATTATAAGAATTAGAAATTTATTTTAATGTTAATTAAAGATGTAGTTTAGTATGGGGAAAAGAACGATGTATGAACGTATAATTCATGATGAACGGTTGAATGAATAAATATGAGTTTCATGTTAAAGGCTTTCATTTATCTAATGCAGATACGTTATTCAATATCTGATCTCTACAACAAGGCAACAAATATTTATAATTCATGAATGTGAGAGAAATCATCAGTCCTTTGAGTTTTGTGCTGCTCATGCAGAGATAAAGCGTTTCCCGTGTTCTTAACGCTGTACGTCCTCTGGAAAGCGGTTTTCTCACAGAACTAATGCACCGTTATGTAAAACATACAAAACGAGTTGACATACAACTTTCATGCTCAAAATGTAAAAAAGAACAACAAAAAAGTTGTTTTCAACATGTGTGCTATAATGCATGAATGTGATGGAAATCATCATTCCATTGAGTTTTCTGCTGCTCATACGGAGATAAAGCGTTTCCCATGTCCTTAGCGCTGTACGAGCTCAGGAAAGCGGTTTTCTCACACAACTAATGTAAAACATACAAAACCAGTTGATATGCAGTTTTCATGCTCAAAATGTGAAAAAGAATAAAAAAAGTTGTTTTTCAACATTTATGCCATAATGCATGAATGTGATGGAAATCATCATTCCTTTGAGTTTTCTGCTGCTCATACGGAGAAAAAGCGTTTCCCGTGTTCTTAGCGCTGTACGAGCTCAGGAAAGCGGTTTTCTCACACAACTAATGCACGTTATGTAAAACATACAAAACCAGTTGATATGCAATTTTCATGCTCAAAATGTGAAAAAGAATTAAAAAAAGTTGTTTTTCAACATTTATGCCATAATGCATGAATGTGATGGAAATCATCATTCCTTTGAGTTTTCTGCTGCTCATACGGAGATAAAGCGTTTCCCGTGTCCTTAGCGCTGTACGAGCTCAGGAAAGCGGTTTTCTCACACAACTAATGTAAAACATACAAAACCAGTTGATATGCAATTTTCATGCTCAAAATGTGAAAAAGAATATTAAAAAAGTTGTTTTTCAACTTGTATGCCATAATGCATGAATGTGATGGAAATCATCATTCCTTTGAGTTTTCTGCTGCTCATACGGAGAAAAAGCGTTTCCCGTGTTCTTAGCGCTGTACGAGCTCAGGAAAGCGGTTTTCTCACACAACTAATGCACAGTTATGTAAAACATACAAAACCAGTTGATATGCAATTTTCATGCTCAAAATGTGAAAAAGAATAAAAAAAAGTTGTTTTTCAACATTTATGCCATAATGCATGAATGTGATGGAAATCATCATTCCTTTGAGTTTTCTGCTGCTCATACGGAGATAAAGCGTTTCCCGTGTCCTTAGCGCTGTACGAGCTCAGGAAAGCGGTTTTCTCACACAACTAATGTAAAACATACAAAACCAGTTGATATGCAATTTTCATGCTCAAAATGTGAAAAAGAATTTAAAAAAGTTGTTTTTCAACATTTATGCCATAATGCATGTTTGTGATGGAAATCATCATTCCTTTGAGTTTTATGCTGCTCATGCAGAGAAAAAGCGTTTCCCGTGTTCTTAGCGCTGTACGAGCTCAGGAAAGCGGTTTTCTCACACAACTAATGCACCGTTATGTAAAACATACAAAACGAGTTGACATACAACTTTCATGCTCAAAATGTGAAAAAGAATAACAAAAAAGTTGTTTTTCAACATGTGTGCTATTATGCATGAATGTGATGGAAATCATAATTCCTTTGAGTTTTCTGCTGCTCATACGGAGATAAAGCGTTTCCCGTGTTCTTAGCGCTGTACGAGCTCAGGAAAGCGGTTTTCTCACACAACTAATGCACCGTTATGTAAAACATACAAAACGAGTTGACATACAACTTTCATGCTCAAAATGTGAAAAAGAATAACAAAAAAGTTGTTTTTCAACTTGTATGCCATAATGCATGTTTGTGATGGAAATCATCATTCCTTTGAGTTTTATGCTGCTCATGCAGAGAAAAAGCGTTTCCCGTGTTCTTAGCGCTGTACGAGCTCAGGAAAGCGGTTTTCTCACACAACTAATGCACAGTTATGTAAAACATACAAAACCAGTTGATATGCAATTTTCATGCTCAAAAATGTGAAAAAATAACAAAAAAGTTGTTTTTCAACTTGTATGTCATAATGCATGAATATGTTTGAAATCATCCTTCCTTTGAGTTTCATGCTCTGCATACGGAGATAAAGCGTTTCCCGTGTTCTTAGCGCTTTGCGAGCTCAGGGAAGCGGTTTTCTCACACAACTAATGCACAGTTATGTAAAACATACATAACGAGTTGATATTGTAGTACTTTGATAGATCTCTGGATGAACTGCGACACATCATCAGTGATGTTTCCTGAGATCATCGGGTGTTTCAGGTCTCACAACATCAGACACCCTCTCTCACCCAGCCGGGGTTGATCACGCCCCAACTTGTGTCCCAGCAGCTCTGGCCAACTTTGCGGACCTCTTGATCCAAATCCACCTCGAGGCTCTTTCAGCGGCCTCTGTGATTGACTTGTCTTTGCAGTTCTTTTTTTTTTTTACCTTTTTTTCAATATGCATGCTAGAATGCATGACTGTGTTTAAAATGATCATTCTTGTGAATTTGTTTCTGAATGAAAGCAGCCTGCTCAAATACAGTTTTCATGCTCAAAATTTGAAAAAAAAAAGTCTTCTTAATGTTGTCAAGTATACAATCTTGGACATAATGAATAATTTATATATGTATAATAATGAATATACTAATAATTTCGGATGATTCTCCTCGTGAAGTAACATGAAATTTTACTACAGTCTTCATATATATTATGCATATGGTTGTTTTGTTACCATGCAAGTGTCTTTTCAAGAAAAAAAAAAGTCGATTATTTCTGGGGTTATTATCCCCAACGATGCGTCACCTCTCCTTCAGTATATTACAGTTCAATTATTTCCCCGAGTGTGAAATGTGCTAGCCTGAAGAAAAAGGAATTCTTGCAACATCTTCCATGCTCAAGTCCTAGCAAATCAAACACATTGATGACATTTTTAGTATAAATGGTGATAACAAAGGTGGTGGTTTATTGCGCCATACAATTTGTTTTGACATACCCTCTAATTTTCAACAAAGTGCAAAAGAATATTTAAGGAAAGGACATTCTTTAATGCATCGATTAGTGTTTTAACATGATCTCATTTCACTCTTGTGCAACGGATGCATTTCAAAAAGCAAATTGAGTATTCAATGTGAATATGAAATAGGTCTATAATAAAAAATGGATTATGAATAAGAACATATTCAAATAAAGTATACAAAAGATGAAAGAAGAATATAATTTAAAAAAATATATGCCGTATAAATATGGAAAATATTAACATCTATATACAATATAGATCAAATTGATATGTGTATAGATCATAGGTCAAGATGTTTCGAATGCTCAAATGAAACAATTTATGTCCTATATGATTCCTCCTTTAATTTCTTTCCTGTTGATGGGCAAAATACACATTTCGGAAGGTCATGCTATTCTTCAACAGGAATGCATCACACAAGTCCTGGGCAAGTTCTTAACCACATTAAAGACTTATCTATTATAAAACATGATAAAGAAAGTTCTGAAAGAATGAGGAATTTCCTGTAAGCGTAACATGCCGGCATTGAAAAAGAACCATTGGGTACTACTGATTTGATAGTTTAAAAATTAAGCACATTAAGTGTGCTGCCTCATCCTATAACCTGGAGATGTGGGATCAAAATGGGGAAAAAGCTATTAGGCACCTAGATCCCTAAAAGGACTGAGGCCTTCTCCCGGAACTCCTCCTGGGGTAATGCCTGTCTGATTGTTGCATTATCTAGAGATATCATCTGAAAGTGACCACAAATCAGAGTGGACGTCCCGCTGAATTTTAGCATAGTGCTACCCAGAGGAAAAGAAAATTACAAGGACTTCTTCAGTAATTGGTGAGCAGAGACAGAAGCCCAATGCACTCTGAATCATTAATTGTAAAGACTGGTCGGTTGATAGAGAACAGAAACCTGTAACTAGCCCTATCGGATCTAGTCAGAAAGGATAGATGCCATATATTTATCATGCTACACTACAGTCGGTATTTCTGGAACTGGCTGGCTCAGCTTATCGCTGCTGTCTTCTGCAACATTTGTTAGGAGCCAGCCTTGTAGCACAGGAATGAAAAGCATACGGAGAAGCCCGAAAGTTTGTCTTATACAGGTAGTGAGCCATCCATAGTACATTCATGGAAATGTGTGGGTTACTCGTGCCATCATGTCGAGCAGATAGAGCCATAGGATTTGAGCCCAAAACAAGGGGACTTATAGGTGGCTTTCTCACTGAGGTATGGCCAAAAACTGCCCCTATGTCCACAAAGATCCTAGGATTACATGATCAATCTACTCCCTGCAGCCAATTTGGCTACCATCTACCAATGTTCCAAGCGCAAGATCCCAAGGCCCAGAGCCTCACGCAGAACAGTGGGTCTTACGATGGGTACCCATCATGCACGATCAGGCGAGGAACACTCGTGGGTCACATCAACAAGTGATTTAATTGTTTCCGAGACATTCATCTCCCGACCCACCCAGAAACCCTGCAGAGGTGCATGCACTTCTGAAAATCCGAGACAAATTCTTCAGAGCAGGAGACAAGGTGGGTCTAAGAACAGCAAGAACCAAGTTGGCCATCACAGAGGCGAAACGTGCACACGCCCCGAGAATCCACAACCACCGCACGGAGCATGTGGCAGGGTATTCAAGCCACTCAATTCATCAGGGTATTCAGCCAACTACAGGACATCATTACCTGCCTCTGAAAATAACAGATCCCTTCCAGACGTGCTGAACAGCTTGTTGCAGAATTTAAGTGACCAACCCTGCTCCGAACGACCAGGCGCTGTGTCACACCACGGCTCATGTGCGGAAAACTCTATGCAGAGTCAACTCACGTAAAGCTGCTGGACAAGACAATACCCCAAAGTGCTCAGAGAATCTCTGTGAGCAGCGTGAGCAGCGTCTGTGAGCAGCGATTCCACGTGATTCAAGTCTACTATGATCAAGACCTTCAAGACCTTACTGCCCCCCTCACTAGACCCACTGCAGTTTGCGTACGGCCCGCAACCGTTCAATGGATGACGCCATCTCCAGCACACTCCATCTGGCCCTCTCAAACTTGGACACCTATGTCCAATGCTGTACATACATTTCAGTTAAGGATTCAATTCTATCATCCACCCAGACCGGATCAGGAAGCTGAGCCTGTTTGGCCTGATCACTTGCTGACTCTTGACTGTGTAGCGACACAGACTGATAACACGACCATGGTGGGTCTCATCAGTAAGTACGACGAGTCAGCAAACAGAGAGGAAGTGCAGAGGCAAACGGACTGGTGCAGAGACAACAACATCTGATCGTCTATAAGACAAAAGAGATTGTCGACTTCAGGAGGCCACGGAGGCACCACTCTCTCCACTGAAAATCGACTTCTTTGTGATGGTCAACAGTACCAAATTCCTGCGTGTCCATCTGGAGGAGAACAGCATCTGGTATCTAAACACCAGCTCCTTAAACAAGAAAGCCCAACGGTATCTTTTTTTTCTCAGAAGGCTGTGCGTGGCGCAGCTTCTACCACTGATCCTGGCCATCTTCTATAGCATGCTGAGCAGGTGAATCACCATCTGGTTTGGGAATTGTGCCATCTCGGATCACAAGACTCTACTGTTGATAGAGAGTACAGCAGAGAAGATAATCTGGGTCTCTCTTCTCTCTATCGAAGACGTCTACACCACACACTGCATGGCATCCGCATCCGCAAAGCCATCAGCATTCTGGCTGATCAGACACACCCATCAGACACACTCTTCACAAACTATCTGTCTCCTCAACAAAAAGGGACTGGACTGATAATCACACACACACAAACACACTGATCAACAACCAGTACTGTGCAGCGGGACTATCGTCAGCAACATCACGATCGGGACTCCGCATGCATGGTCAGGTGAAGAACATTCTTGTGTCCCTGGCCGGCAGATGCTCGTATACCAAAGACCTCTCAAGAAGAGAAGATGAAGAAGATGAAAGGCAAGAAATTTGCACTCCAGCCTTAAAAAACATAGAAAAGAAAAATAGTTACATGCAACTATGAGCGGGCCCAAGCACCTGCGCCATCGCCACTTGGGCGCACCACACAACAGGTGCATCTTTTTTAAGATCTCTTAAGCAAACATGACATACGTTTAACACACGTTGGTGTGTGTGTGTGTGTGTGTGTGTGTGTGTGTTTGGGTGTGTGTGTCTTTGTTTAGTATGTGTACTGTACATTAAGAACAAAAATATTGCCTGTGTTTGTGTGTGTGTGTGTGTGTGTGTGTGTGTGTGTGTGTGTGTGGGTTTGTCTGTATGTGTTGTCCTATGTGGATGTTTGTGTGTGGTTATGTGTGTACGGTATGAGTGTATGAATGTGTATTGTGTGTGGTATGTTTATTTTGGATGTGTGTGAGTTTGTAGTGAGTGTATATATGTATGTTGTATGCATGTATAATGTTTGTGTTTGTGTTTAGTATGTGTGAGTGTAGTGGTTCTGTATGTGGTAAGTGTATAGTATGTGTGCATATATTGTGTATAGAATGTGTTCTATGTATCTGTGCACCAGTGTTTGTGTGTGTGTGTGTGTGTGTCAGGATGTGTGTTGTATTACTGGAACTGCCCACCTCAGCTCAACGTGGGCCAGGTTTGGGCCTAACTCAACCATGTTAGGCCATCTCATGTAAAAACTGTTTAGTTTAATGAGATCTAGAAGATGTAGACGTTCAATAGATAAATAAATAAATAAAAATCTTTAAAAGACCAATTCATCCCTTGCACATTTATGACATCAGCACTATTAAATCTCTGGGAGGTCCATTCATGGATCCTTTGCATATATGACCAGGCAAGGAACGCTTGTAATGTCCCAGCCCAGCACATATTCTAGATCCTGAAATACTTAGAGACTTCTGCAATCAATGCAACCTCCCACCACATCATATATCTATAAGTCACTTTTGGGTCTCTTTCTGTCTCATGACCTTTGACATTGTTGTCCACTAAGTGTGCCCCACTTTTGTAAGCCTTGAATTTGGGCCAATAGTATGACGGCCAATTTAACACACAGTGAATAAATAATTCTCGACTTCCTGCATGTCACTCATCTCCTAGAAGAGTATAAACCCAACCTTCCACATTTTGCGACTAAACAGTACAGTACTCTGGCAGGCCTACTGATCATTGTACAGTTTCTAAACTAATTAGAGACTTCTGCAATGTGTGTGTGTGTGTGTGTGTGTGTGTGTGTGTGTGTGTGTGTGTGTGTGTGTGTGTGTGTGTGTGTGTGTTTGAATGTGTGTTTGTAGTTATGTTTCAGGGTCGGATGTGTAGTGTTTGTGTCTGTGGTATGTATATAGTATGTGAGCGAATCGTGTGTGTATAGGTATGTGACTGTGTACATATGTCTGTGTCTTCAGGATGTGTATTACTGGAACTGCCCAGCCCGGGGGTTTGTAGGCGATCAGCTAGAACCACCTGGTAAAGCTTGAAGCAAAGAACATACATCGGTACATCTAGCCGTTGAAGATGCAGTGAAGATTTAATTAGAGGCTTTTAAGTTTGAAAGAAGAAAAATCGTTACAACCGGTGCCAGAGTCTGTGGGGCGCATCATTTGGGCACTTTTTTCATGTGTGTGAGACGTGTATATGTGTTTGTTTAGTATGTGAACATTGTGTGAAGCATAAGAAGGTTGTTTTTTCATGTGTGTGTGTGTGTGTGTGTGTGTGTGTGTGTGTGTGTGTGTGTGTGTGTGTGTGGTCTGTATGTCCTGTCCTGTGTGTTTGGTGGTGATTGTGTTTATGGTATGAGTGTCTGTATGTGTGTATGTTGTATGAGTGTCTGTATGTTGTGTGTTTTTACAATGTGTATTTTGTATGGGATGTTTATTTTGAATGTGTAGTGAGCATGTGTAGTGAGCATGTGTGTGTGTGTGTGTGTGTGTGTGTGTGTGTGTGTGTGTGTGTGTGTGTGTGTGTGTGTGTGTTTGTGTGTGTGTGTGTGTGTGTGTGTGTGTGTGTGTGTGTGTGTGTGTGTGTGTGTGTGTGTGTGTGTATGTGTGTCTGTGTGTTTGAGTGTGATTTTGTAGTATGTGTGACCGTCGGATGTGTAGTCTTTGTTTCTGTGGAAAGAATATAGTATGTGAGCGTATAGTGTGTATTAGTGTATGTGTCTCTGTACATATGTGTGTGTGGTCAGGATATGCGTATTACTGGAACTACCCAGCCTGGAGGTTTGTAGGCGATCAGCTAGAACCACTTGGTAAAGGTTGAAGCAAACGACATACATCGGTACATCCGGCCGTTTAAGATGCAGTGATTTAATTCTAGCCTTTTAAGGTTGAAAGAAGAAACATAGTTACATCCGGTGCCATCGTCTGTGGGGCGCATCATTTGGGCACTTTTGGGGCTCTGTTTAAAGCTCGTCCAGTGCAAGTTTTAGCTAAAAATTTTTACCCTCTCAACTATACGTAGTAGTACAATGGATGTGTGAAATTTACTCATACCTGTCTAATTGTACAAAGGCAGGAATTTTACCAATTATAAGAATTAGGAATTTATTTTAATGTTAATTAAAGATGTAGTTTAGTATGGGGAAAAGAACGATGTATGAACGTATAATTCATGATGAACGGTTGAATGAATAAATATGAGTTTCATGTTAAAGGCTTTCATTTATCTAATGCAGATACGTTATTCAATATCTGATCTCTACAACAAGGCAACAAATATTTATAATTCATGAATGTGAGAGAAATCATCATTCCTTTGAGTTTTGTGCTGCTCATGCAGAGATAAAGCGTTTCCCGTGTTCTTAACGCTGTACGTCCTCTGGAAAGCGGTTTTCTCACAGAACTAATGCACCGTTATGTAAAACATACAAAACGAGTTGACATACAACTTTCATGCTCAAAATGTAAAAAAGAACAACAAAAAAGTTGTTTTTCAACATGTGTGCTATAATGCATGAATGTGATGGAAATCATCATTCCTTTGAGTTTTCTGCTGCTCATACGGAGATAAAGCGTTTCCCGTGTCCTTAGCGCTGTACGAGCTCAGGAAAGCGGTTTTCTCACACAACTAGTGTAAAACATACAAAACCAGTTGATATGCAATTTTCAGGCTCAAAATGTGAAAAAGAATAAAAAAAAGTTGTTTTTCAACATTTATGCCATAATGCATGAATGTGATGGAAATCATCATTCCTTTGAGTTTTCTGCTGCTCATACGGAGATAAAGCGTTTCCCGTGTCCTTAGCGCTGTACGAGCTCAGGAAAGCGGTTTTCTCACACAACTAATGTAAAACATACAAAACCAGTTGATATGCAATTTTCATGCTCAAAATGTGAAAAAGAATAAAAAAAAGTTGTTTTTCAACATTTATGCCATAATGCATGAATGTGATGGAAATCATCATTCCTTTGAGTTTTCTGCTGCTCATACGGAGATAAAGCGTTTCCCGTGTCCTTAGCGCTGTACGAGCTCAGGAAAGCGGTTTTCTCACACAACTAATGTAAAACATACAAAACCAGTTGATATGCAATTTTCATGCTCAAAATGTGAAAAAGAATAAAAAAAAGTTGTTTTTCAACATTTATGCCATAATGCATGTTTGTGATGGAAATTATCATTCCTTTAAGTTTTATGCTGCTCATGCAGAGAAAAAGCGTTTCCCGTGTTCTTAGCGCTGTACGAGCTCAGGAAAGCGGTTTTCTCACACAACTAATGCACCGTTATGTAAAACATACAAAACGAGTTGACATACAACTTTCATGCTCAAAATGTGAAAAAGTATAACAAAAAAGTTGTTTTTCAACATGTGTGCTATTATGCATGAATGTGATGGAAATCATCATTCCTTTGAGTTTTCTGCTGCTCATACGGAGATAAAGCGTTTCCCGTGTTCTTAGCGCTGTACGAGCTCAGGAAAGCGGTTTTCTCACACAACTAATGCACAGTTATGTCAAACATACAAACTGAGTTGATATACAGTTTTCATGCTCAAAATGTGAAAAAGAATATTAAAAAAGTTGTTTTTCAACTTGTATGCCATAATGCATGAATGTGATGGAAATCATCATTCCTTTGAGTTTTCTGCTGCTCATACGGAGAAAAAGCGTTTCCCGTGTTCTTAGCGCTCTACGAGCTCAGGAAAGCGGTTTTCTCACACAACTAATGCACAGTTATGTAAAACATACAAAACCAGTTGATATGCAATTTTCATGCTCAAAATGTGAAAAAGAATTAAAAAAAGTTGTTTTTCAACATTTATGCCATAATGCATGAATGTGATGGAAATCATAATTCCTTTGAGTTTTCTGCTGCTCATACGGAGATAAAGCGTTTCCCGTGTCCTTAGCGCTGTACGAGCTCAGGAAAGCGGTTTTCTCACACAACTAATGTAAAACATACAAAACCAGTTGATATGCAATTTTCATGCTCAAAATGTGAAAAAGAATAAAAAAAAGTTGTTTTTCAACATTTATGCCATAATGCATGTTTGTGATGGAAATTATCATTCCTTTAAGTTTTATGCTGCTCATGCAGAGACAAAGCGTTTCCCGTGTTCTTAGCGCTGTACGAGCTCAGGAAAGCGGTTTTCTCACACAACTAATGCACCGTTATGTAAAACATACAAAACGAGTTGACATACACCTTTCATGCTCAAAATGTGAAAAAGAATAACAAAAAAGTTGTTTTTCAAC
>QNUK01002084.1:0-19870 GCA_013621035.1 Clarias magur | reverse complement strand
ATTAAACATTGTCCTTCTGATCAAGAGTACTAAACCCCACCTAGTAACAGGGTATTAAACCCTGTCCTACTGCTCAAGAGTACTAAACCCCACCTAGTAACAGGGTATTAAACCCTGTCCTTCTGATCAAGAGTACTAAAACCCACCTAGTAACAGGGTATTAAACCCTGTCCTACTGCTCAAGAGTACTAAACCCCACCTAGTAACAGGATATTAAACCCTGTCCTTCTGATCAAGAGTACTAAACCCCACCTAGTAACAGTGTATTAAACCCTGTCCTACTGATCTAGAGTACTAAACCCCACCTAGTAACAGGGTATTAAACCCTGTCCTACTGCTCAAGAGTACTAAACCCCAACCAGTAACAGAGAGTATTAAACCCTGTCCTACTGATCGGGTGTATTGAACCTCTCCTACTAACAGGAAGTATTAAACCCTGTCCTTCTGATCAAGGGTACTAAACCCCACCTAGTAACAGGGTATTAAACCCTGTCCTACTCATCAAGTGTATTACACCTCTCCTACTAACAGGGAGTATTAAATCCTGCCCTACTGATTTAGGGTACTAAACCCCAAACAGTAATAGAGAGTATTAAACCCTGTCCTTCTGATCAAGAGTACTAAACCCCACCTAGTAACAGGGTATTGAACCCTGTCCTACTGCTCAAGTGTACTAAACCCGAACCAGTAACAGAGAGTATTAAACCCTGTCCTACTGATTTAGGGTACTAAACCCCAAACAGTAACAGAGAGTATTAGACCCTGTCCTACTGATCAAGAGTACTAAACCCCACCTAGTAACAGGGTATTAAACCCTGTCCTTCTGATCAAGAGTACTAAACCCCACCTAGTAACAGGATATTAAACCCTGTCCTACTGATCAAGAGTACTAAACCCCACCTAGTAACAGGGTATTAAACCCTGTCCTACTGATCAAGAGTACTAAACCCCACCTAGTAACAGGATATTAAACCCTGTCCTTCTGATCAAGAGTACTAAACCCCAAACAGTAATAGAGAGTATTAAACCCTGTCCTACTGCTCAAGAGTACTAAACCCCACCTAGTAAAAGGATATTAAACCCTGTCCTTCTGATCAAGAGTACTAAACCCCACCTAGTAACAGGGTATTAAACCCTGTCCTACTGCTCAAGAGTACTAAACCCACCTAGTAACAGGGTATTAAACATTGTCCTTCTGATCAAGAGTACTAAACCCCACCTAGTAACAGGGTATTAAACCCTGTCCTACTGCTCAAGAGTACTAAACCCCACCTAGTAACAGGATATTAAACCCTGTCCTTCTGATCAAGAGTACTAAACCCCACCTAGTAACAGTGTATTAAACCCTGTCCTACTGATCTAGAGTACTAAACCCCACCTAGTAACAGGGTATTAAACCCTGTCCTACTGCTCAAGAGTACTAAACCCCAACCAGTAACAGAGAGTATTAAACCCTGTCCTACTGATCGGGTGTATTGAACCTCTCCTACTAACAGGAAGTATTAAACCCTGTCCTTCTGATCAAGGGTACTAAACCCCACCTAGTAACAGGGTATTAAACCCTGTCCTACTCATCAAGTGTATTACACCTCTCCTACTAACAGGGAGTATTAAATCCTGCCCTACTGATTTAGAGTACTAAACCCCAAACAGTAATAGAGAGTATTAAACCCTGTCCTTCTGATCAAGAGTACTAAACCCCACCTAGTAACAGGGTATTGAACCCTGTCCTACTGATCAAGAGTACTAAACCCCACCTAGTAACAGGATATTAAACCCTGTCCTACTGATCAAGAGTACTAAACCCCACCTAGTAACAGGGTATTAAACCCTGTCCTACTGATCAGGTGTATTAAACCTCTCCTACTAACAGGAAGTATTAATCCCTGTCCTTCTGATCAAGGGTACTAAACCCCACCTAGTAACAGGGTATTAAACCCTGTCCTACTCATCAAGTGTATTACACCTCACCTACTAACAGGGAGTATTAAACCCTGTCCTACTGATTTAGGATACTAAACCCCAACACAAAGTATTAAAAATTATCAAATCAAAAGGAGTAGCAAACTCCCTCCCATTGCATACAAAAATCAAGGTTATTAAATTTTTTTTTTTTATATATATATATATGTATATAAATCATAAATATTCAATAATGAGTTGAAAACATTCCCCAATTTTATGAGTTCTAATGATCATCAATCTTTTTTTTCTTTTTTTTTACAACCACATTTCTTTTTCGCAATATTTACCCTCCAGGTAATTTCAACAACTTTCTTAGTATTCTGAATTACTTGACGCGGATCCTTCTGAAACGGTAACGTTATTTAGCCCAGGCACTCGAGTGTACATGTATTCATAAGATGATGTTTACAGAGAGTACACAATAAATACAGAAGTCAATACAAAATGAGAGAAAAACTCACAAACTTCCTGTTGGACACCAGCACTGTGCTCTCGTTCATGTCCACGTTGAACTTCATCACGTCACCTTCACGTCTGCGATACAGAATCTCCTCATCTACAGAGAGAGAGGGGGAATATTTAATAGGTTACTACATCATGAATATTATAAACATCCCTACACACCAGGATGTGTTCTGATCACTGAGTTCCTCTCTGGTGCCTTAATTAGTTTCGTAAATTACCCACAATGCTGTTCAGCTACCTGCTGATGGCGATTTAGCTCGTGCTTCATCTATATCTAAAGAGAGCGCCGATGGAGTGGCGCTTTAGTTCTTTAGTCTTACTCTCTCGCTTAATCGTCTGTACACTCTGCTCAATTAGATCAGCTTCACCTTTGATGCTGTCGAGCCGAGTCTCTGCTGTAACCTGCTGTCCTGTAGCTGCATGGCATTCTGGGACTTCCAGTGTTTGTGGCTGCATCTCCACTACCTCTATAGTAGATCTGACATTAACATGATGTTGCTTTTTGAGTTAGACCAGTGGCTGCTCTTTTCTTTTAGGATCACTCACGTTTGAAATTTTTACTCCTGTTAAACATCAACCAGTGTTTCAGCGTGAGGCAGGATGAGAGCGGTTGCTTTTTAAAAAAACTCTCTTGTCACAGCAACAAAAAAAAAAACCAGACCCTGGTTTTTAATTCCTCCTGTGAGTATAGTTAGGGATGTAGTGGTTTGATTTCCAAACCGAGCCGGATAATCTGATCTTCATCTTCGCTAATGAGATGATTACAGAGTGGTTTGTTTGCAGTCACCGAGGAGCAGCCGAGCGAGGAATGAGAACCGATGTCCATTACTGACAGAGAAAAAGAGCAGGTGATGAACAAATTCTCACAACAGAGTGATGGGTTTTGACCTTCTGTCCAATCACTAAAAGTGCCATCGTTCAGATTGGTCCTTTTTTTCCCCCCAGAGACTAAGTCAGTCTAAGTGAAATTCATAGGTTTGCTTTGTTACTGCTTGGTTCTCGTTTGGGATCACTCTACACGGAGTTAAACCAAAAACGGAAAAACGTTCTATGAGAAGAGATGAAACAGTTATTCATTCGTTGTTCTGAAATACTATGTTGATGGGAAAAAGCGACCACGATGCTGTAGAAAGTGTGTAGACATCATAGAAATCATTTTTTTTTTTTTCATTTTTCTAAAAAATCTAAACCATTTTGTGCTCCAGATGATCCAGCGCTCATTTTATGTCCAGGAGCTCCAGGATATCTTCAGGAGTTTTTAAGAAAGGGTTTTACGTTTCAAGCTACAGTCCAGTGTGTTCTCCTATCTATCTCTAGCTCACCCTGTCTCATAAAACATCAGCAATCCTGATCTGCCTCATCCACCCCGACTCCCTGGTTCCGCTTAGAGCCACACACTGCTGAAGATGTCTCTACATCTCCAACCCACTGATCTTCATGATTGTCTACACAGTCGACTTCTTGGAGCATTAAAAGAAAGATGCCGGCTCACCGCTGATCCATTTAGCTTCTGGGTCATGAACTCTAAAGTCCTTCCTGAAAATGTCCTCTACCGTCACTTTCTCCTTCAGGGCCAGATTGTTTTCACCTGGTAGACACATGGTAGAAAAAAAAATATGTAATAATTTATCATTTGGGGGACATTACACGAGCCAGACATTTACAGTAGAAAAGACATGTAAATGAAGTTAATATGAAATAAACAGACATTAAACCTCACTTAACCTTAACTTATGATTCCTCTCGGCACCGGGTGCTTTTTGTTTTGGCTCTCTTTTCTTCTTGCTATCGTCCTCGCTAACATTATCGGGACCAACGGTGCTATGTCTTCACTAAATCTTGCACAAAATGCAAAAAAAAAAAAAAAAAAACACCAAAAAATTGGAAACTCGTCCATAGGCTCAAAATCCTTCATATACCGAGGCAAAATGTTTGCGAAAAAATTTTTTAAGGCAAAGATTTGTGAGGCGCGATGTTCAAGTGCCGAGACATCATTGTATTTTCGCCCTTTTTAGGTGTGAAGGACTCACACATCATGCCGTCCTACTGTATTTCACATTACCGGATTTTTATTGCAGAATTCGAAATGCAACAGGGGTCGATTGTGGCAGGAATACCTTGCTTTCTACCACTGAAAAGACAAAGAGTTAGTGGTGTCTATGATGTACAAATCTACTGCATACCTGTCCATACATCAGACATATGTCTGAAACACAAGTCTGAGGAAATGGATAAAGTCTTTTCTGATTGACATACAGTACTGCTTTTCCAAGATGTACAGTAAGTGACCTGGTGATTTTGCTAAAACCTGGCAACCTTGTTTAATGATATTACCTCGATACACCTAAAACCACTTAAAATGACCTGCTAGTCCGTATGCCAGATGACCGCATGTTGTCGATTCTCGTCTGTCTATTACAGGGTTACTCTACAAATTCACTAGACAGTAGCTTATAACATGCGTTCTGTCTGATAGCCTCGCAACTTCACCCTGCAACGACACAACATATAGTATGCTGATATGTCACGATATACAGTACAGGTTTATTATATTGCACATTTAATGCACTGATTCAGATGTTATTGAGAGTAGGAATTGCATTTTTGATTTTTGATTTTTTGATTTGTAAAGTTGTGATTATGGTGGCTTTTAAAAAAAAATTTTTTTTTTTTAAATCAGCATTAATAAAAATGACACCATCTAATATTATTAATGTCCTGTAATTGATTTAACGGTTTCTTGCAGTGCACTACTGATTAGTCGGGACACGGTTGGGTTCCTGTGCAGAGAGTAGCGTAAGATGTTGGTGAGCAGTGCGGTGGAAAGGTGAGGCACGTGGAAGCAAATTCACGTCTCATCACAATAACATTGGTACAGAAATGAGAATAAAACACTGTATACATTCACCACAATAAAGTTATAACATTTAACCCTAGTAGGATAAGTAAAAAAAAAAAAAATTTATTAGGAAATCTGCAAAGGACAGCCACAAAACAGGTGTAAATGAGATATTTTGTCTTAAGGTAATACGAGTTAACTACGGACAAATACTTGTAAAAAGACATATATAAACACATGACTGCACTAAAACAAGATGAAGTTGTGCTATTTGGGGCAGAGCTACAGAGACGTGGTGTCAGGGCGTGTGCTGGTGGTTCGTGTGCCATTTAGATCCGAGCTCTCATTCTGTCACAGAAAAGAAAAGCAGCACGCGGAGACATTGTGTTCCTGAGAACGGCTCATTATTTCACTAGCTAATAAACGGTGTGTGAGCTGAGAAACATAAAACACCAGTTTTTTTTTTATGTTTAATTGTGAAGTAATTAAAGAATTAATATTTAACAATTAGGACATGGCACTACAGGTAAATGGTCACGACAGTGACAGTGGGAGTCCAGAAGGCTGAGTTACTGATCGGAAGATTGGCGGTTCGATCCCCAGCTCCACCAGGTTGCCATTGTTGAGCCATTGAGTGAGGCCCATAACCCTATCTGCTCTGGTGGCGCTGTATCATGTCTGACCCCAGTTACTCTGGGATCTGTAAAGAATTTCACTGTAATGTACATGTGACAAATAAAGGCTTAACTTATTTATGTTTTAAGTTACGGGGTTACGGTTCAAGTCTCCTTTGAAACCTGCAATAATATTAAATGTCAAATTTCAACTAGGAAAAAAAAAAAGAGTTTATTTAATTTTTGTTTTTATTTATTCATAAGCATTCTCTGAAATTCTCCTCCATTCCAAATGACACCATGTTATAAAGTATATCCCTGAAAAACTTGTTAATAAATATATTATGATGTCATTATTGGTGTCAGTTTTCTTTATACATTTTATTTTCCTCGAAATATTTTTTTTTTCTCTTATAAAAAACAAAAACAAATTTCAATCTCTACGTGAGCTTGATTTATTATATTTGGTCCCTAATTACGAGTATATTGCTAAAGAGTTGCTAAAAATAGAGTGGAACCTTGGATTGCGAGTAACTCGGTTTCTCAAGACGAGCAAAGATTTTTAATCAATTTTGACTTGAAAAACGAGCATGTCTTGGTTTGCGAGTGCCACGTTTTTTGACACTGACACACATACACCGACACACACACACACACACACACACTCTCTCTCACCTTTACACCCCCCTCCCCGGCTTCACACAGACACACACTCTGCTCTACACAGAAGCTCTGTCGCGATTCTTTTCTAAGGTAAGGTGCTGGTTCATTCGTTTTTGTTTACAGCAGTGATTCCGTTGGTGTGCGCTCATGCGAGTGTCATTAGAGAGATTTCTTTTTTTCCCGTTCAAACTGTGTTTCCGTTGTGTGTGCGTTTGTTGTGAAACTTAAAAAGCGAAGTGGGGGGAGGGAGGAGGAGTTTTACTGTGTAAGACCAGGCGACGGAAGGGGCTAATTCCACACACACACACACATACACACACACACACACACACACACAAATACACGGCGCCTGCGCACACAAACGGAAACATTTATCTATTGGGATTTATTTTAACTTTTTTTTAAAGGTAAAGTGCAGGTTAATTTGTTTTATTTTTACATATATAATATATATTGTATTAATTATTTTTCTGTATTAATTTTTTTTGGGCTGTGGAACGAATTATTTGAGTTTTCATTATTTCTTATGGGAAGTTTGATCGAGTGTTCCGGAACGAATTATGCTCGTAATCCAAGGTTCCATATATATATATATATATATATATATATATATATATATATATATATATATATATTTTTTTTATAAGGTGCGGCATAAAACTTTTTTTTTCAGCAATGTCATCAACAAACTCTTCCTCTCAAGCACAACAACATCAAATGTCATATTTTTACATTTAAAAAAGTCAAAACCATTAAAAGTCAAGGAAAAGTCAAAGTATTTATTTTTATATTTATATACTGTATGTGTTTAGGTGAACCTTCTTTTGCACAAATATGCTAACGTTCTGCTCAGAAAACTCGTGAACACTCCACTCCAAATTATTCTTAAAGTAGGCATCTGGAACATGTTGAGCATCTCAGAGCTGCTGAAAACTTGAACTGACAACATGTCTCAGGCGTCTCTTATCCCAAAATATGAGCTGGGAATAAGAGAGCGCTGTTAGGGAAAGTCGGGAGGCGTCTCAGTATAGCTGATGGGTTCCCTGTATAGACTGGGACTCTACACAGGATAAGCTGTATACTGTAGATAATGAACAAATGAATAAATAGATGCTTGATTGTGGTAACCTGTGGTTAAAAACACACCGATCAGACATAACATTAACACCACTGATCAGAATTGATCACCAACTATGTGGCAACAAAACGGTGACAGGATCACAGGCACCCAAGACTCACGCATGCCTGCGCGGATCAAAAGCCCGCCCACCTGGTCCGATTCCTAGGTGTTTGTAACGTTAATGGTTTTATTGTTATGGCTGATTGGTGTATAGCTGGAGCATTGTTATAACCCTTGTTCACAATAAAAAATTTTTTAAAAAAAGCTTTACAAGACTATACCAATGGTGGCTCGAATGGTTGAGGCTCTTGGTTACTGTCACCAGAAGGTCAGGGGTTCAAGCCCCAACACCGCCAAGTTGTCAATGTTGAGCCTGTGAGCAAGGCCATTAACCCTAACTGCTCCAGGGGACCGCTGTCCTGGCTGACCCCAGCTCCACATGATATGCGAAAAATATCATTACAGTGTGTACTGATACTGACACATACTGACAATACAGTCACCCACACAGACCTGCATCATAATGCTATGTTGCTAATATTATACACTCAGTGGTCAAAGATCTGTGTACCCCTGACCATCACACTTGTATGCACTTCTTTGTTCCAAACAGGGTTTAAAATACACAATTACCCAGAATGCATCTGTATTCTGTACTATTAAGAATTTCCCAATTTGCCCAAGCATGCTCCATGAAGACATGCTGTGTAAAGGCTGGAGTGGAGGAACCCAAGTGTCCTGCACAAAGCCCTGTCCGAACCCGATCCCACTGAACACCTTTGGGATGAACTGGAACTGGAGACATGGAACTGGACATCCTGACTGAGCCTGAACGCAGCACTGTTCAAACCCGCACAGCCGTGCTTGCGTGATTGAAAATCTAACGGAATGCCTTCCAGAAAGAACGGAGCGCTTTATCATTTCAACACTCACATACTGTATAGGTGTGATGGATAAGTGTGCCGACACCTTTTGCCATGTAGTGTACATTTATATATCACACTTTGAGAATAAAATCGGACCGATCACTGCTCTTTAAAATACAAATGACGTACAAGTGAAGCTTATGGGTTAGTGCTTGCGATCTTGAGCATGAAGATCTGTAAAAAAAAAAAAAAAAAAAAAAAAAAAATCTTTAAAAAGTGCAATATAAAAGGTCTTTAGTAAACCCGAACCCTTTATTTTTTCCAAATAAATTCCATCTTCCAATAAAGTCCTTCCAACGTAAAGTCAAGGACCAAATCTAATTCTTCTGATCAGACCTGGAAAACAGACGCTGATTGAAAGGCAATGATTTTTTTATTTTATTTAGACACACTCAAGTCATCAATAATAGCGGATAAATAGAATGCTTGAAATAATAACTACCTGGTGTGAGGAGGACGACAGAGGTGACGATGAGAGAGCAGATGATCAGAATAACCAGCAGAGCGATTAATATTCCCTTCCAGTTCCTCTGTGAAGAGTTACTGCCCACTAACTCCTACAGAGAGAGAGAGAGAGAGAGAGAGAGAGAGAGAGATGTAAGCACTAAGCAAGAAATAGAAGACACATATCATGTTATAGGAAAATAACCAGTGACAAGGTTGTGTGATGAGGCAGTATTAACATTACCGCCTTCAACTTAATGATTTTCTGGAATGTTTTACTCCTCTTACCGGCATTTACCAAGATTTATTTCTTTTTTACTCATTAACAAGCAACATGTAACATATTTCACATCTAACGTCACGGACCATCTGCAAAACGAGATAGTGTCTGTGTTCCAACAACCATAACCACACCATGCTCTTCCCCTTGAGGGACCCTTGGGAAAATTGTCATAAGAATCTTAATAGCTTTAGCACTTATGTGATGATTCCTTGGAGGTCGCAGCTGATGAGATTTTACCCATTTGTTTGACACCTAGCAGAAACTCAATGTGTTTAATAAGGGCCCCGTCACACTCTGATGAAGACCAAGTTCCCACTACGTCCTAAAAATACTGAAAAACGCAGTGGGAAAATGGGGCCAAGAAGTTCAAATTACTTCCCGGCGTATTGGTTAGCACTGCCGCTGTGCACCTCCAGGGTCTGGGTTCGATTCCCACCTCAGGGTCTGTGTGCATGGAGTTTTCATGTCCTCGCCGTGCACAGTCCAAACACATGCAGATTAGGCTAACTGGCATTCCCTATGTAAATGCCCATGGTGTGTGAAGGTACGAATGTTGACTGGAGGTCCTACTACGGTCCAAAAAATGGGAATAAATACAACGGTAACCATTGGCCTCCGCAGTCCCTAATTTCACTACAGAGGTTTCTAGAGAGGTGATGGATGGATACGGCTACATCAGGTTCTCAATGCGTCTATCACGTCACAAATGTCCTCGGGTTGGTATAAATACCATGACAAGTGCAGTGCTGTTCATCATGCGGTAATGGTTTGAGGAATTCGATCTGGTATCTAGACTAAATTCGATGCGAACATGGTAAGCACCAGAAGAACAGAAGAACATTTGGTCTTCTACAAACGCGTCCACCCAAAAAATAAGCACAGCAGCTCCACGTCAAGAAAGGCAATAGTACAGACCATCCTCATCGTTTTCAACTGCATTCTCGACAGGTTCTTACTGCATTCACCCAATTTTTATTTAGCAGATGTCGCGGGAATGTGGCCCAGTGTGACAAAGTGGAGAAGTGGAGGTAAAATAGTACTGAACGTTAAATGCAGTGTCAGTTTGTAGCATTTTAAAGGCTTCGTTTAGGAAAAGTGGATAAAATGCACTGTAAGGGGAAAAGTGAAGAGTATTAGCTCTCAGCAATACTGTTGAAAAAGTTCCCTCAGTCATCCCAGTTACTTCAGGTCTATTGCTAATACCCATTACTGCTGTATACTCTATCTCATGAAAGACTCGAAGGAAACATATGGCTGATGTGTTAAGTGTTATAACCTGCATTATTAACCTGAAACTAGCTGAACGGAGCAGATCAGCAGCTTCATTAGAGTTTAAAAGCAGGGCTGGTGTTCGTGACCTTGTTCCTGTTATAATCAACCACCAGACATCATTAAACTCGGAGATAACAATGGGTCATGTTTACTGACACAAACCTCACACACTCATTACAAAGAGAGAGAGAGAGAGAGAGAGAGAGAGAGAGACTAAAGTGAGCAGAAACCAGCAGATCAGCAGATTCATTACAGAGTTTAAAAGCTGACCTGATGTTAGTGACCTTGTTCCTGTAGTAATTAAACACCACAGAAATCATTAAACACTGAGATAACAACTGGTCACGCTTACTGACACAAACCTTACACTCATTTGTGAGGGAAAAGAGAGTGAGAGAGAGAGAGAGAGAGAGAGAGAGAGAGCTATGTCCTTTCCAGAAGTTAGCATCAGACCTTTCACAACCTGCATTTTAAACAAACCAAAGAAACAAACACAACAAGGATGGCATGCGTGCATCATCATCGTTATTATCATCAAAATCATTACAATAATCATCACTATAATGAAAGCCATCATTATCATTATTGTCATCATCATCACCATGATCATCACCTCTACCACCACCATCACCATGTACAGCATAACCCCATCATCACCATCTCTACCATCACCATGACCATCTCTACCACCATCACCATCTCTACCACACCAAGACCATCATCAACTCTACCACCCTCACCATCTCTACCACCATCGTCATCTCTACCACACCAAGACCATAACCATCTCTACCACACCAAGACCATCACCATCTCTACCACACCAAGGCCATCACCATCTCTACCATCATCACCATCTCTACCACACCAAGACCATCACCATCTCTACCACACCAAGACCATCACCATCTCTACCATCATCACCATCTCTACCACACCAAGACCATCACCATCTCTGCAACCATACCTATCTCTACCACCATCATCATCTCTACCACACCAAGACTATCACCATCTCTACCACCATCACATCTCTACCACCTCACCATCTCCACCATCACCATGGCCATCTCTACCACACCACCACCATCCCTACCACCACCACCACCACCTCTACCACCGTCATCATCTCTACCACCACCACCATCTATACCACCACCAACATCACCATCTCTACCACACCACCACCATCAATATGATCATCTCTACCACCACAATCTTCATCTATACCATCACCAATATCCTCATCTCTACCACTACCACCAGCTATACCACCACCACCTCTACCACCGTCATCATCTCTACCACCACCACCATCTATACCACCACCAACATCACCATCTCTACCACACCACCACCATCAATATGATCATCTCTACCACCACAATCTTCATCTATACCATCACCAATATCCTCATCTCTACCACTACCACCAGCTATACCATCACCATCTCTACCATCACCAGTACCAACTCTACCACCAATACCTACCACCATCATCACCACCACTGCCACAACCATCACCTCCTCTACCATCACCACCTCCATCTCTACTACCACCAACATTACCACCACCATCACAACCATCACATCTCTACAACCACCAGAATCACCATCTTCACCACAACTATCACCATCCCTACAACCACCAGAATCACCACCACCATCACTACAACCGCCAGAATTTACCACCATCACCACCACCTCCACTACCACCACCATCACAATCGCCACTACTACCATTTCTAGCACCACTAACATGCCTACCACCACCACAACCTTCACAATCTCTAGTAACACCATCTCAAACACCAGCCACAGGAGCACCATCACCACCACGCCTACTGTACCACAAACATCATCATCACCAGCATCATAATCTCTACCATGACTGCCATCTCTACCACCACCATCTTTACCACCACAACCACCATTTTTACCAACGCACCCATCACCATTTCTACCACCATGAGCAGCAGCAGGAGCAGCAGTATTACCATCATAGTCATTACCTCAACCGCCATCACCATCACGTCTATCACATCTATCATCATCACCAGTATAATCATTATCGCCATGAGCAGTAGCAGCAGGCCACCATCAGCAGCAGCATCATTTCCACCACCACCACCAACATCATAATCATCATCATCATCATTGTAACTGATTCCACAGTAAACCAGTGAATAGTGCTGGATCTAGTGATTTATTTAGGGAATAAGGAACGGATTCTGACACGGCGTGTCAATTTAATAGAAAAGTCTTTTCTTCTGTTTCCAGCTGCATCGATCAATTAACAGCATATAACCAAGACATTGTGAATCCACAGCGGTGTCTCAGACAAAAGCTGAACCGAACCACAAACAGCCTAAAGTGGAAGAGTGGAGGAACAAAATCCTTCAAATCCATAAACACCCCGGGGCAGCTCGCCACAACACACATCACAGTGTGACATTAGCACTTCTGTGATGATCGATGTTCTTCAGAAAACCTTGCTTCTGCCCTGCTGCGCATGAAATAATTTTCCAAGTCCACTTAGCGGAGTGAAATCAATAATAATAACCTGTTATGAGCTTTAATAGAGATGCACTACAGAGAAAAGAGCTGTAAAAAGGAACCGCATGCTTTCTGAATGGATTTCATCTCGGAGTCATTTAAGCACTTCTCCTGTCAAGCCTGACTGCTTAAGTCTCGCTGATGGAGCGGGCATCGTGAACCAGATGTCAGACTTTATTTGCAACAGCAGTCCATTTCAGTAATACAAACAGGTCGGGATCTACAAATAAGATGATAAGGGAACAAAAGAACAACCAAGAAGAAAATCACAATCCTGTCTGCCTTGAAGCATTCATGAAAAAGCATAACACCTATTAGAGTTTGTAAGATATAGAATTTTCTCCCACAGCACGGTTGAATTCCCGGTCCTGATTGGGCGATGAATCATTTTCTCTAAGTAAAGCACCAGGGCACTTTCTATATTAGCAGCTCATTCAAAAGATCTTCTGCGGCAATCAGAACACAATATATGCTTAGTAACGAACAGGTTAAGAAACTGTGGAAAATACAAAGAACGTAGCGCTGCATAACTAATCGCATAAAAATCAAAATAGTAAAATGGTGAACGTAATCACAAAAGGCTGTCATTTATTGCAGGTGATTTACACATAGTCAGGAATTTATGTTGTTATATATTTTCTAGGATCTCACTTTTTTAAAAATACACAATTATGCCTTTTATATATTTCTCTTATTGCAGAAAAATCTGCCTATCTTCTTATTCTGTCTTATCTTTCATTTTTAGGTCATGAACAGTCATATAAGCGTTTCACTGCACATCATACTGTGTATGGTTGTGTATGTGACAAATGAACTTTGAATAGGCATTTTTATAAATCATGAGAAAGGTTTATATATGTGCCCAAATTAATGTTACTGTTCATTTTTATTTCATTTTACATGTCACTTTATTATCTTGGATGTTAAACCAGATATCTCTGCGATAATCACGACTTTTTTTTCATGTGTTAGTTCCCTTTCAAAAGCTACACTCAATGCTGCGTGAAAACGCTATGGGAACAAAATGTTGACTGTCAAAATGATTGTTTCTCAAATTCAACTAGAGGATTGGTTTGTGACAATCGATCTTAAGCTCGCATATTTCCATATAGAAATATTGCCACAGCACAGGAAGTTCCTGAGGTTCGCCTTTGGGGGCGAAGCTTACCAGTATCCGGTCCTTCCATTTGGCCTAGCACTGTCACCCGCACATATACAAAATGCATGGATGCAGCTCTGGCTCCTTTACGACTCCAGGGCATCCGTATTTTGAATTACATAGACAATTGGCTGATTCTGGCCCAGTCTCAGGAGCTAGCGCGTCGACATCGGGATGTCGTCCTAGCCCATCTTCATTCTTTAGGATTGAGACTCAACGCCACAAAAAGCGTTCTCCTTCCTGTTCAGAGGACAACATATTTGGGTGTCACATGGGATTCGGTCACAATGCGGGCACAGTTGTCTCCTGCTCGTGTCGAACCCATTCTCAACACCCTGAAGGAAATCAAGCTAGGCCAGAAGGTCACTGTGCATCATTTTCAGAAATCTTTAGGCCTCATGGCGGCTGCGTCCACGGTGATACCTTTGGGCCTTCTGCACATGAGAGCGTTTCAGCTGTGGCTAAGAGCCAGGGGGTTTCATTCAGGGGCCAACCCCCAGAGGCTAATAAGGGTTACGCGCCAGGGGCTTCGTGCCCTTTCTATGTGGTTCAGACCCCGGTTTCTCACTTTGGGTCCCACTCTAGGTCCGTCTTGTCGTCGCAAGATGCTAATGACAGACGCTTCCCTCACGGGCTGGGGTGCGGTCTTGGATGACCGTCCAGCACAAGGGAACTGGAGAGGTCATCTTCTCGCGTGGCACATCAATTGCCTCGAAATGATGGCTCTGTTTCTGGCCCTGAAACACTTCCTCCAGCAGTTGAGAGGCTACCATGTCCTAGTGCGGGTGGACAGCACTGCGGTAGTCTCGTACATAAATCACCAGGGTGGACTGCGCTCGCGCCGCTTGAACAAGCTAGCGCACCAGGTTCTGCTTTGGGCACAGGACAAGTTCCTCTCCCTCAGGGCGATTTACATTCCAGGGCGCATGAATGTAGGAGCAGACCTGCTATCCAGACAAGCTGTAGAACAGGGGGAATGGAAGCTCCACCCCAAAGTAGTCAGTCAAATCTGGGAAAGATTTTACGTAGCAGAGGTGGACCTCTTTGCCTCACAAGAAGCAGCACAATGCCCCCTTTACTACTCTCTGACTCCTCCAGCTCCCTTGGGTCTGGATGCAATGGCCCACACGTGGCCCAGGTTACGCCTTTATGCGTTTCCACCTATAGTTCTGCTCCCGGGAGTCCTGGCGAGGGTCCGTCAACAAGGGTTGGCCTCTTATTGATAGCGCCCCATTGGCCGACCAGAGTGTGGTTCTCGGATCTAATATCTCTCCTCGACGGCTCACCCTGGATGATTCCAGTGAGGAGGGATCTTCTGTCTCAGGCACAGGGGACAATACTTCATCCCCGGCCCGAGCTCTGGAACCTTCACGTTTGGCCCCTGAACGGGACCAACTGAGACATGCTGGGCTTTCAGCCAGCGTAATTGAAACCATTTTAAGTGCCAGGGCTCCCTCCACTAGAAGAACTTATGCCCTCAAATGGAGTGTATTTGAAAATTGGTGCATGGCAAGACACATAGACCCAGTTCACTGCCAGATTGTTTCAGTGCTAGAGTTTCTGCAAGAAAAGTTGTCCTCGGGCTTATGCCCTAGTACGCTCAGAACATACGTAGCCACTATTTTGGCTTGTCACGCTCTGAATGACGGGGTTTCTGTGGGCAAGCACCATTTAGTTGCCCATTATATTCGTGGAGCTAAACGGTTGAGGCCGCCCACTAGAGTGACGGTCCCTTCATGGGACTTAACTATCATACTCGAAGGCCTGGCCGACACCCCTTTCGAACCACTAGAGTCAGCGCCTGTCAGGCTTCTGTCTCTTAAGATGGTTTTTCTTATGGCTATTACTTCTTTGAAGAGGATTGGGGATCTGCAGGCTCTGTCAGTCTCCCCAACCTGCCTAGACTTTGCCCCTGGGCTAGTCAAAGCTATCCTGCATCCTCACCCGACCTATCTTTCCAAGGTTCCATGCTTGACCATACACCCAGTTGTTCTCGAAGCCTTCTGTCCTCCGCCTTTCACAGCTCTGGAGCAGGAAAGACTTCACTTACTGTGTCCAGTACGTGCTCTTAGGATCTACGTCCACCGCACTAGACAGTGGCGTAAGTCAGAGCAGCTCTTTATTTGCCATGGGGGTTGCAACCGGGGGGCGGCTGCCACTAGACAGACTCTGTCACACTGGGTGAGAGATGCCATTGCCCTAGCCTATGAGGCGCGTGGTCACATTTCGCCTCTGGGAATCAGGGCTCACTCAACCAGGGGGATTGCCTCATCGATTGCCTTGGCAAGAGGCGTCCCCCTGCAGCAGGTGTGTGATGCGGCGGGCTGGTCCTCTCCACACACGTTTGTTAGATTTTATAGTCTGGATGTCAATGCTACTCCGGGTTCACGGGTCCTTGAGTCAGCATCCCAGAGCTAGGTCTGAGACCTCCTTGGCTTGTGCGCACACGCTACACAACCTGGGGGTCCAGACACTTGCAGTGCGGCGGCGTTGGTATTCTCGTTCCCATAGCGCTTTCACGCAGCATTGAGTGTAGCTTTTGAAAGGAAACGTCTCGGATTACTTGACTGTAACCCTGTTCCCTGATAAAGCGGGAACGAGATGCTGCGTTCTGATGCCGCACTGCTGGCGTGCCTGAACGTCCTTCAGACAAAATTGACCTGAGGATGTTCACTCCTATTTATAACCTGCAGGTGCACCTTATTCGGTGACGTCATGCCTGGCACAGGTTATAAGCCGAAGGTATTCGGCGGGTTTGACATGCACAGGCTTCACAACCGGGCAACAAAGAGATGTTCCCATAGCGTTTTCACGCAGCATCTCATTCCCGCTTTATCAGGGAACAGGGTTACAGTCAAGTAACCCGAGACGTTATGACAGAAACTGTGATAGTGATAGAGAACTAACTAGCTCCCCTATGTGACTGAATGGTGTACTGCAGTGACCCAAATAAAATCTCCCAAATCCAGTGTTTGTGAACCAATACTGACTAGTTCGTCAATAATTAAAGTTTTTTTTTTTAATGATAAATCGATTATCCATGTTCAATTAATTGGCAACAGAGTTAGCTACATTGTTATGGTGTTGGAATATTGATCAGAAGGTCCCAGGTTCAAACCCCAGCACTACCAAGCTGCTGCTGCTGTTGGGCACCTGAGCAAGGCCCTTAACTGTCAATTGCTCAGATGTATAGTGAAATAAAATACAAGTCTCTCTGGATAAGGGCGTCTGCCAAATGCTGAAAAATTGGTGTCAAGTTTATTGTCATATGCACAGTAAAGAAACATGGTTTTTCCCCCATACAATGAAATTCTTCCTCTGCTGTCCTCAATGGTAGAGGTGGTGGTGGTGGTGATGGTAGAGATGGTGATAATGGTAGAGATGGTGATGGTGGTGTTAGACATGGTGATGGTGGTGTTAGACATGGTGATGGTGGTGGTAGAGATGGTGATAATGGTAGAGATGGCAATAATGGTAGAGATGGTGATGGTGGTGGTAGAGATGGTGGTGGTAGAGATGGTGATAATGGTATTGATGGTGATGGTAGAGATAGTGATAATGGTAGAGATGGTGATGGTGGTGGTAGAGATGGTCATGGTGATGGTAGAGATGGTGATGGTGGTGGTAGAGATGGTGATGATGGTAGAGATGATGGTGATGGTAGAGATGGTGATGGTAGAAATGGTCATGGTGATGGTAGAGATGATGGTGATGGTAGAGATGGTGATGGTAGAAATGGTCATGGTGATGGTAGAGATGGTGATGATGGTAGAGATGATGGTGATGGTAGAGATGGTGATGATAGAAATGGTCATGGTGATAGTAGAGATGGTGATAGTGGTGGTGGTAGAGATGGTGATGGCAATTGTAGAGATGGTGATGGTGGTAGAGATGGTGATAGTGGTGGTGGTAGAGATGGTGATGGTGGTAGAGGTGGTGATGGTGGTAGAGGTGGTGATGGTGATCGTAGACATGGTCATATAAGTCTGCAGTGACTGTGCAATGATTGTGTAGTGTAGTAGAGTACTTTTCATGAATTCCTGATTACATGTACCTTATTACCGTGATAAATTGCAGCCTTTTACAAGAACTTCAACTTTTAATCACTGATTATTTTCCTCCTCCCGCACAGTGCAAGTGCTTTACTTCTTAGGAAATGTTTGTTTAGTGTTTGTAAATGATATCTTTTGCAAATCCAGGTGCTGTTTGAAGGAACGATTACTGTTTGCTCTTTTTTTCTTTGCGCACACCTTGTTTAGTCATCAAGCTAATGTCTTGTTAAGTACGTCTCAAGGTGCTTTTATAAAGAAAAAGTGTGAAATGACACGAGTGCACCAGTGGCGGCCGGTCAATACGAGACGCAGGGCCGCCGCCCCCCTTAAAGTTAGGCAGAGAAGGATGCTCCATTAACATGTAATTATTTAACATAATAATTTTTTATTTTAATAATGAAATAAAGTAATTTAGTCACAATATTCCGCTGTATTTCTTAATATAATTTATTTGCAATTAAAAAAAATCGAAACTGTATTACGTTCATTTGTGTTCGTGTACGCGGGGCGCCAGACAAACGAGTGTCTATGTAGACAGGTACGTTTTTGAAAAGCATGTGACCTGAGGCTGAGCTCTGATTGGATTTTGTCAAATCATCCTTCGGGCGCAGCTCTGTGCGCCGTGAACCCTCCCACTTTTATTCCTAGCGAATCAATATTGTTTTTAAATATTTGGTCTCATGTGATTGGACGAGTTTTCCAATCACTTTTTTCAGCATTTTCCAGCACTTCTTATGGCAAGCGGAGCTGCTGACGTGAGTCATGTGAGTAACGCCTTTGTTTTATGCTAGTACAGTAGTAGTGATGCTTAATCACCTGATAAATGGCTATTTTCAGGCGAGCTTTAAAAGTTAAATTTTTATTTTGTTTGCGCCCCATACACCCCCCCCCCCCCTCCCAATTTTTTTTTTGCACTAGCCGCCACTGGAGCTCACCATGATGAAGTCTTCCAGCTGAATCGTTCGTGTTATTATTCCCGTCGAAGTGAATGACTTCTTGAACAAAGCTTGCTGTGTCAGGCCTTAATTATGTTTTCCCTCACATGGTGCATGTTCTCCCACGACACTATACAAGCTTCAAGTAAAATGTCACACCAGAAACCACCGGCGGCTCCCGAGCTCATCCCTGCCTCGCGGGGATACCAGATGTGATAAAAACATAGAAAGAACACGTTTACACTCCTGGTCGATTTTCTACAAACTCTAAATCGAAGCGTTTATACATGTTGCGCTCAGGAAAACCTACGAATGTTCTTCAGCCATGTTGGACGGGTTGAGATTACCCCGAAATACCCACTTGAGAGAACTTTTAAAAGGTTTTGTTTTGGTGCTAAAGGCTAAAAGATAAAAGTTCACCTTAAATTCTGACACACTTTCTATCAAAAAGGGGAGGAAAAAAAAAAATAGCCTCAGCCTAACCTTCTTCCCAGACACCATTGTGAGTCACCTTGGAGTGAGCGATTTTATTTTCTGGTCCACTTTCACTCTTTCACAACCCTGCTATTTATAATGC
>QNUK01002083.1:0-19880 GCA_013621035.1 Clarias magur | reverse complement strand
TTTTTTTTTTTTTTTTTTTTTTTTTTTTTTTTTTTGTTAGTCTACTCAGTTTCCCAG
The DNA here is from genome assembly GCA_013621035.1 of Clarias magur. Classification (NCBI taxonomy): domain Eukaryota; kingdom Metazoa; phylum Chordata; class Actinopteri; order Siluriformes; family Clariidae; genus Clarias; species Clarias magur. The sequence continues at coordinate 19,823 of QNUK01002083.1, read as the reverse complement.
AAGTCCTGTTCCTGTCACGGATGTTCGTGTCAGTCCTAAGCCTTCATGTCAGTCCTAAAAGAATCTAAAATGCTTACAAGGGTCTTTCTATGCTAAAGATGTCTGTATATTTCTAAGTAGACGTTATATGCTTAAAGAGACTGTGGATGTGTGTGTATGTAGAGCCCTATGTTTTGTTTGTTCTTTTTGTTAAAAAATAAAGGACTTTATGTTAAAACGACCCCTCTGCGTTTATGACTGCCCTCCACTGACTGTGTCCACTGCAATTACATCTGCCCGAACAGCTCGTAATACCAGTTTGTGACCCCTATTTCCAAACGGGAAGGTCTTCCCGTACGTATCACAAGCACTCTCACAGCCTCCTATTTCGTTCACCCTCTCCATAGTCCAGCATAAGGGCTCTTATCAAGGAAAAACATTGCGTGGTGCGGCGCTCCATACCGCACTATGTATCTGAGTGAACTGCTAGTGTCTTACGATCTGCCACACCTACTTTAATCAAAGGATGCAGGCTGCCTGTCAATGCCATGTATTATGAAAACTACAGCAGGGGGCAGAGCTTTTTCTTACAAAGCCCCAAAGTTATGAAATAGTCTTCCAATTAATGTTCGGGATCCAGTCACAGTCTCAGTGTTTAGGTCTAGGTTAAAAGCTTAGTTTTAGGTCTTGGCTATTTATTTAGCCAAGCATTTTTGGAAATAGATTAGCCTTAGGTAAAGGAGCCGATCTGGGGGACTCATGGACGTAGAGTATTATGGTGAACTGGTATGTTTAGATGCTGTCTTGCCCACTCTCACTGATCACTCAGGTTTGTTGACGTGATTGATGGCTTTACATCTCAGAGAGCGCCCATGTCTGTGTTTCCTTCTCACTCTCCCTTTTAGTTATGCTGTCATAGATAGTCCTGGGGTAGTCCCTACTTGCACACTGCACTAAATATACATTCACCTTAAACAATGTGTGACTGACCATACCATAACTGTTATCTCTCCTACACTTCTGCTCTCTCTCTCTCTCTCTCTCTCTCTCTCGAGGTACACATGTCGTTCCTGAGCTGCCAGTGATCCAGACACGCTCAGCCCTCTGGACCTATCTGACTTATCCTGGTGTCCCGCTTCTGGTTGAAGATCTCATCGAATAGATGTCCCATGTTCTCTCAGGAATACACTCTCTGTGTTTCATGTTACTGATAGGACTTAATTTTCCGTGTTGTCAATAGATTTTACCTGCCCTAATTTGTATAAGTATTTACTGTAAGCTCTTTGATCAGTCAGTGTCTCACTTCTCTGTTGTCTTGCTCTGTCTGTGTAAGATGGTTGTGTAGTATAGCATGGACTACTTTTAGTTCTTGGTTCTTAGGTTTATTTTAAATTATTAAATGGATTAACATCTGCACATGTGCCTTGCCTGTATTCTATAGTAGTGTGCACATCGGTTTCATGAGGATTTAAATAAGAACTCATGACCTGAAAGAGTTTCTACTAGCAAATACTGCAATATCTCGTGTAAAGGTCACATGTCCACTTACTGCTTAAATACCTCAGTCTTTACATTGCACATAAATAAGTTTATTTTTTAAAACAAAACAGCAAATTTACAAATCTGTAAAACTGCAGAGGTGTTCAACCTGTTATTCTAGAAAAAGTAAGTGTGTTTGCGCTCATATGGTTTTCTCACTCTTTTGTCACAGAGGCAGTGGGTAAGAAATAATAAAATTTAGAAATGTGGGAGAAAAATGTTGCATTAATTTTCTTTTAAATATGTCCATCTACTGTTACCTGAATTGTGCTTCAAGACAAATCTGTTTAAACCTTAACCAAGAAAGACAAAAAGTAAAGTTTGACCAGTTAAACATTTTCCTTAATTTACATAGCGTGCACAGGTGATCTCGACAGATGTATTATGTTCTGTGATGGACTGGCCTCTGTTATAAATTGTCAAATGTGTTTATAATTTAAATGGTATCCTTAAAAAGGCTGTCATGGAGGTACTGGCCAGTCCTGAGAAACGTACAATATTATTTTTATATTTACACTTATTCAGCTTTAGAATATCAGTTAAACTCCTGGTTCTGGGGTTTAATCTCAAATAGTGTAAAATGGAAATCTAGTGCACTATGTAGGATGCAAATTACAGTAGAATCCCTTGTTCCACACACCAAAGTATGCCCATGTCCAGAGGTTAAAGAAGGATTTGGGATTCAGCCTTTTGTTAGAAGCTAGCTAGCTTTGTAGCTTGTGTTAGCCATAAACAGGCCAACACAGACAAATTAACCATCAATTACTTCTGACTGAGCAATCTGATTGGATGAGCATCATTCCATGAGTGGTGATAATAGATGGTGACACTACTGGGATATTTAACTATATCACTCTGCATCACAGGCCCTCTAACAATTGTTGAAGATTGAATGACTGATAATTGTCTCTTACTAAATTCTCATAAGACAGAGACATTACTTATAGTCCAAAAACCAGTACACAAAAGCTCTCACACATCAGCTTGCACTTAGAAGGATGACCTATTACTACTAGCTCAACAGTGAAAGACCTGGGCGTAATATTAGACAGCAACTTGTCCTTTGAATAATCATATTACAAAAACAGCCTTCTTCCACCTTAGAAATGTTGCCAAGCTTAGGGACATCTGATGCAGAAAAGCTAGTTCATGCAGTCATGACCTCCAGAATGGACTACTGTAATACATTACTAGGTGGTTGTCCTACATCCTCAACAAATAAGCTACAATTAGTCCAAAATAAGAGTTGTGTTCTCACCAGATATATTAAATATGATCATATAACCCCAATACTATCCATGCACTGGCTACCTGTTGAGTTTAGAATTGATTAAAAACTAGCATTACTTACATACAAGGTCCTAAACAGTTTAGCTCCCACGTATTTAGTCACGTTCTGTCATGTTACAATCCAGCATGCTCCTTAAGATCTCAAAACTGGTAGTTCCCAGAATATTAAAGTCCACAAAATGGGGGTAGTGCGTTCTCATATTTAGCGCCAAAGCTTTGGAATAGCGTTCCTGTCTGTGTTCGGGGCATACACATGATCCCATAACCTCATGTATGAGGCACTGTATAGGGCTTAAATCAAACTTCACTCATGCACACACACATGAAACACTTGCATACACATATATGAAACGGTAACACAACTATATATACTACTGACTGCTCAAGCAACTACATATGAAACGCATGCACACACAGGTATGTACAGTATGAGATGCGTATATACTCTTCACGCACATACTCTCAGTGCACATACACACACAAACTCTCCGCGCACACACACACACCTATGAGATGCACGCACATACACCTGAGAGACGCCCAGAAACAAGGGAACTGTAACAGTTGTAGGGAAGGAGTGAACAATGAAGGGAATAAAAAATTTCCTATTAGTCATTACGTATGACAAAAATGTAACTAGAAAAATTATTTATATATTTATCACAATTATTATGAAGAATGACATCATATAAATAGGACACAATAGTTTGCATTTTTATTTAATTAAGAAATCTTAAGTATTATATTGGCTAGTAATCTGTATAAATAAATAAATAAATAAATCAATCTCTGTACATCTTGTAAACTAATTTAATCATTTATTCTTAAGTTATAAACGTTTTAATACATTATATTTCATAACGGTATCAGTTTTTGTTTCAATATTCTATATTTAATGTCTGTAGTGTAAAATGTCCACAGCAGCAGCGGCAGCTATTCGAGGTGCTTATGTTACCATGGTAACGCATGGAGGAAGTAACGTTGCAGCGAAGTTTGCGTAACATACATTTCCTGCACATGGAGTAGGCAGTAGGCTGTAGTAATTTCAATGTATTTGGACTTGCCGATTCATTCTCCGTGATTAGTAATAGCGTTTTTTAGATAGATCGTTACTGGACAGTTTAGAAGACAAAAGTGGGTGGTATGGAGGGTCGGAACAATGTTTAATTTTCTTTTTCTGTTATCGCAGACCACACATAAACACGCACACACTCACACCTAGAGCCTCAAACACATACCCAAACAACCAACTACTGCCAAATGCATGCAGGAATATTCCAAATAAACCCTTCTGCTGCAGTGGTGTCTGGTGCAAAAAAAGTTGTTCTCAGAAACAAACAAAATTAAAATGAAACTTTTAATACTCATCTTTAAATAGCCATTTATCAGGTGATTAAGCATCATTTCTACTAGGATAAAATAAAGTCCTGACTCACATCACATCCAGTCAGCAGCTCCGCTTGCTATAAGAAGTGCTGGAAAAGACTCGTGAGGTCCAATCACATGAGCCCAAATATTTAAAAACAATATTGATTCGCTAAGAACAAAAGTGGGAGGGTTCGGGGCGCACAGCACTTCACCCCAAGGATGATTTGAAAAGATCCAATTAGAGCTCAGCCTCAAGCTTCTAATAATTTTTACATGTTAAAATGATTATAAAAATAATTACATGTTAAAATAGCATTCTGCTCTGCCTAACTTTAAAGCACCCCACATTGACCGGCCGCCACTGTTCTGCTGGAACTACATTTCTTGCCTTCAGTTTCTCTAACCAGAACCTCCCACCATGATTTCCATTAGTATTCTACACGAACCCTTGAGCTGCCCAGAAGCTCACACAGGTAAGGTTTCAGGGCCAAGGACAAAGAAAGAAAGACAGACAGACAGACAGACAAAGTGTACTGTTCAGAGAGAAAGGCAAAGCCCCAGCCTTGCATACACCTTGTGATTGAACAGTGATGGTCATTATAATGTCCTACTCCGTCTTCTAAACTGTCCAACAGCAGGCTGTTTACAAACCGCTACTACCAGACAAGTCCGTCTACACTGAAATGACTGATTTCCTTTTACACTGAGAATCATGCATCATGTACTGTGCGCGTGCATCTCAAAGGTGTGTGTTTGTGTGTGCGCATTTCATATGTAGTTGTGTGAGCAGTTAGTAGTATATATAGATGTGTGACTGTTTCATATATGTGTATGCAAGTGTTTCATGTGTGTGTGCATGAGTGAAGTTTGCCTCATACTCATACTCCAGTACACCAAAGTACACACTCTCATCAGTAGACAGAGACCAACACTGCAAGGATTCTGACGCATCCAGAGAAGGATTATATTGATATGCATATTTTGATCATCTTAACAGCTGAATATGTCTACTGGAGCTGAAGGTTTATATGTTTAAAAGTTTAATTTATAATTAATAAAAAGAAATGTTTTTTTTTTCCACGTCACTTTACCAAAAATGCCCCAAAGCTTGACTAGATACGCAGATACGCACCCAACTATGACTTATGGATACCATTAACATCCTTCATATCAGTGCTAAATGTCTCTTTCCTATAGATATACTGTATTTAGTACTTATTAAATATGAACTCAAGACATGAGAAAATTTCTACTAGCAAATCGAATCTAATGTCAAGGTCACATGTTCACTTATTGCTTAAATGCTGCAGTGTTTGCTGCATGTTTATAGTGAATAAGACAGCCAATGTGTAAATACAGTTTAACATGCAGCTTCCTACTTACGTGTAAGTTCTGACATGGTAAGTGGTTGTAGTCACTGTTGTAGTTCCAGTTGTCGTTCCTGTTTTAGTCACTGTTGTAGTCAATGCTTTAGTCCCTGCAGTCAAAACAAAGAATAAATAATCAGTGTGATTTCTATCTCATGGTTTGTTAAATCCGAGATGAGTGTGTGTGATAATACCTGGAGGTGGATCAGTGACACTGATGTGAACAGGAACCTGCAGACCTCCTGCACTGCACCAGTACCAGCCAGCATCACTCTTCTTCAGTCCTCTTATCTCCACACTGAAGGATCTCCCATCATCACTGATGTGCACTGCTGAATTCTGGGATGTGTCAGTCTTCCCCACTGTGTTGCAGCTTCTGTCTTTGAATCTGCACCACTGCTTCTGTGTATTCCTATACGCAGCACTGTAGAGACACTGGACTGTGACACTTCCACCTTCTGCACCGCTCACTCTGTCCCGCTCTACAGACAGACCAGGATCTGAATAAACAGACAGCAGATGAGTTGTGTAAGGGAATCTGTCACAAATCTTATATTTCTGCCTTGTTTAAGTTTCTTACCTTCACTAACTGTCAGGTACAAATAATCACGCTCATCTGTGCTACTACCAATTTCTGCTGCACACCAATAATATCCAGAATCAGACACGGGGTTCATTTCCACAGTGAACATATTCTGCTCTGGATAATCAGTGACTGATGTACTTCCATGTGTGTTTGCATAAGCGACTACACTGCAGGAAGGCCAGTATTTCCCTTTGCACCAGAATTTATTGTTTGTTTTGTATCGCTCATCATAAAGACATGGAATAGTGATCGATTCTCCGTGTTTTACAGCTACTTTTTTCAGTGTCCTCATGCTCTCTACAGCTGCACACAAGCAACAATAGAAAACAGCATTAACATTACACACACACTAATTAGGACTGAATCGGGAATTACTGTGTGAATACTGACAGTCTAATGATGCCAAAAGACTTTAACAGTCTGCTCCATGAAAAGAATTAGTCTATATGAGCTCATTTAAAGCATTAGAAAATGAAGCATACACACATATATATGATATACGAATGATATAATCTGATCTGATCATAATAATAATATGATCTTACCTGATATAAAGACAAATAACGCAAGGAGAGTTATAGAACCAACTAGTGAATAAAAACTCATGATTTACTAAGAGACTCAGATGTCAAATACACTGTCTGTTCGAACTTCTTAGTTTTCTCCTTACTCTCTCTCTCTCTCTTTCTCTCTCTCTCATATATATTACCAAGAAAGACACACACATATATCTGTGTCTTTCTTGGTTCCACACACTAAACACAAACATCCGTATAGAAACCCACAAGCTGCATGTAAAAGCTTTCAGCCAGCACTGCAAACTGATGTTTTCTTTGAAGCTGTTAAAAAGCGCACATGCCAAAATAGTATCTCAAAATAGCTTGGGTTATTGCAAAAAAAAAAAAAATAAAATAAACTTTCAGCTTTCAACTTTCAACTCAAAATGTTCAGCTGGGTCTCCTCAGCTGTGTGAAAAAAAGAAAAAAAAAACATGATCCTATAGAAAAATCCACCCTTTTTAAGTTACGTTGATTTGTTTATGACCTGCACCAAAACACCAAATTTTGGCGGCCCTAGCTAGCTCATTCTTTTCAGAAAATGAGACACATCATGTGTGAAAGACATAAGCAAACAATTTCCAAAAATCTTCGAGTTCAACATTCTACGGTGAGAAAGATCATTCACAAGTGGAAAGCATTCAAGACAGTTATCAAGCTTCCCAGGAGTGGATGGCCGAGTACATTCACCCTAAAGTCAGACAATGAATTGCTCAGAGAAATTACCCCTAAAAAAAAAAAAAAAAACCTCTGCAAGAGGTGCAGCTTAGACCCTACAGCCCTCACTGAGCATGTTTTATATTAAAATCCATGACAACCCAATTAGAAATAGACTGACACCTGAATGTCCAGACCCGCAACCCACCACAACTTTGTTTCCATAGAGTTCTGCACACCTGTTGATGATTAATTCATCAAGGACTGATGATTAGGAGCGCTGATGATATACGAGCCCGCTTCCAGAACGACTTATGTTTGTAATCCAAGGTTCCACCGTACCTACTGTACTTTAACTGAGATATAAAGCTGTTCTTTAACACCTTGTCCCATTATTCTGCCTACACTGATCAGCTATAACATTACACTCTAAAAAATGCTGGGTTGTTTCTGTAAACACATTGTTGGGTTGTTCAAAATTCTGGGTTATTTCGGGGACTTTAAACACATTGGGTTGGGTAACACTGGGTCAAATGGGATGTAGTGGGTCATTTACAAATGAACACCTGGTTGGGTTATTTTTTTGTCCCAACAACTGGTTTATTCTTTATTTCTCCAAACGGCAGCCTGCAAAATGCTTGAAATATTACTGTTATTGTGTCACAAAGTGTAGTTTTAAGAGTTGTTTAAGCGAGAATGTATGTGTGTACAGCTCAAAACAGTAATCGGCTATTAAAGATGGCGTCTATTTAAAAAAGTGCCCCGACGATTTCGGAGATTTGAGCTCCAGGCAGACCTACGGTGCTCCGCGATCATGTAGCCGCAAAACATAGCAGGAACTTGTGAAAACTACCGCTGGTTGTGGTGTCTCTGCAGTGGTTAAAACAGCGAATTTATTTCATTCAAACAGGTATTCGTTGGTATAATACGGTTATGGTATAACAATATCGCGGCTGTGAGAAGCTTCCTGTGCGCCGCGTTCTATTTGCACTATACCCGGAGTCCTCGAACCCTCGAGTGTGCACTTCCAAGTCAAGTTCGTTCTTTGCATTCTTAGAATTGAGACACGGCATGAGGAACGTTCTGGATTAATCACTCCAGGGGGGGGGGGCACGAGGCCACTTAATCCTGGCAGTATTTTATGGTAAATTTATATAGATTTTTACCTAAATTTTAAATGTTGTAGTTGTGGTTTGTTCATGTTTATTCGCGTTTCCACCTTTTTAGTCGCACTTTGATATGGGAGTGAGAGGAGGTCATGTTTTAATATTCTGTGCCAACAGTCGGCTATAGTGTATTTTATGATAAAAGTGCATTTGTAGCACAAAAATAAAAAATACTAAATGTAATCTTAAATGTAATTTTAGGTAAATTACTAGTAATCTTCACTAAAGCTGTGTGTGTGGAAAGTCTCTTGGCATATTTTATAATATTTAACAGATATCAGAAGAAGCTATTGGGATATGTTTAATGACAGTCTTAATATATCTTCTGTTTCTGTCTATTAAAAAAAAAAAAAAAAAAAAAAACCTGCTTGTGTTATTTTGACCCAGCAGTTGGTTTATTCTTTGGAGAACTTTCTGGATTCTTCACTTCTGACTGGATCATGCTCAGAGTACACAGTATTTTATGGTTAATCCTCTTCATTTCAAATAATATACAAATACATTAACTTCCATGGCCATGCTGCTGTTAAATAAATTCACGTTTTGCAAATCGAATGACACCATGCAGGAACACTTACTGCGTTTCTTTATCAGTATGCAGACGATGATGACCAGTATCACCAGTAGCAAAAGAAGGGCTATCAGGTAACTTTCTGGATGCTGAATAAAAACTATCATCAATACCTGCGTACAGAACAATAAAACATACTCTGACTTAATGAAAATAAAAATTCTTGCATCCTGCTTCCCTGTGAAGTTGCTACTGTGTCTGTAGCGGCTCAAGCAGTTGCTCTTTCTGCTAACCTTACTGTGTTAAAACCACAGCCTGCCTTAATTTAAATTTGTAGTGACGTTTTGTGTTATTAACTTCAAAAGAGAGACTGATGCAATAATAACAAGTGTTTAGAGCTGCATCTTGTTGATGTCATACTTTCACTCCGTCTATACTGCTTTATCCTGTACTCAGGGTCATGGGGGGCCTGGAGCCTATCCCAGGCTATGAACCTGGCTGGGAATCGAACCTGGACCCTGGAGGTGGAAGGCGACAGTGCTAACTCCTACACCACCGTGCTGCCCTGATCTTTATTTATTTATTTATTTATTTATTTATTTTTATTTAGATTTTCTTTTACATATTTTCTCACTTTAATTCTGATAAACTGACACCGGGACTGTTTTCTTCCCATAAGAACATACATTATAGCAATTAGAAAAAAGTCATGCATGGGTTCACTGATTTCCTTTGTGATCTCCACCCACAGTTTTCACTGATTCACTGTGTGAGGCAAACCCTGGACCAACAGCAGTGCATACATTGGGCCAATGTTGGCATCAATGTCATTTTGTCCATTGGCCCAAGGTTCGCTCATTGGTTGGGCCAAAAATAGGGTGGGCCAATGTTGGCACAATGTTGTTTCAAGAAATAATGGCAAAGTTGGAAATTAAATTAGACTCTTTTCATCATCGCCAATAATAAGAAAACACATTTATATCGCTAGAAATGTAAATATTAATTTGATTTGTGATAAAATTATATTTGAAACTAAGAAACTAGATGTAATCATAATGAAGAAAAAATACAAAATAAACACCTAGTTCAAGCACGATTTCTCTCAGCAAGGTGGATGAAAATAAATGCATACAAACAAAATACCCATTGCCTCAGACTTTTATATCAGGTGGCTCGGCAAAGGAGAAGTGCTCACTATCACACATTTTGACAGATTTGTGAACAATATTTGAGAGATATGGTTCTGTGTATGTAGAAAATGTTTCAGATCTTTGAGTTCATCTCAAAAAATGGGAGCAAAAACAAAAGTGTTGCGTTCATATTTTTGTTCAGTATATGTTTCTCCGGTTATATGTTTGTTTGTATAATCTATGAACTGGTTGCTGTAATGTCCCTTTGGCATTAATAAGGTACTCTATCTGTCTATTTAAGTACTCCTCCCACAGCCCTGATATTTACCTTATACAGTCGTGGCCAAAAGTTTTGAGAATGACACAAATATTAGTTTTCACAAAGTTTTCTGCTAAACTGCTTTTAGATCTTTGTTTCAGTTGTTTCTGTGATGTACTGAAATATAATTACGAGCACTTCATACTTTTCAAAGGCTTTTATCGACAATTACATGACATTTATGCAAAGAGTCAGTATTTGCAGTGTTGGCGCTTCTTTTTCAGGACCTCTGCAATTCGACTGGGCTGCTCTCAATCAACTTCTGGGCCAAATCCTGACTGATAGCAACCCATTCTTTCATAATCACTTCTTGGAGTTTGTCAGAATTTGTGGGTTTTTGTTTGTCCAGCCGCCTCTTGAGGACTGACCACAAGTTCTCAATGGGATTAAGATCTGAGGAATTTCCAGGCCATGGACCCAAAATTTCAATGTATTGGTCCCCGAGCCACTTAGTTCTCACTTTTGCCTTATGGCTCGGTGCTCCGTCGTGCTGGAAAATGCATTGTTCTTCACCAAACTGTTGTTGGATTGTTGGAAGAAGTTGCTGTTGGAGGGTGTTTTGGTACCATTCTTTATTCATGGCTGTGTTTTTGGGCACAATTGTGAGTGAGCTCACTCCCTTGGATGAGAAGCAACCCCACACATGAATGGTCTCAGGATGCTTTACTGTTGGCATGACACAGGACTGATGGTAGCGCTCACCTTTTCTTCTCCGGACAAGCCTTTTTCCAGATGCCCCAAACAGGAAAGAGGTTTCATCCGAGAATATGACTTTGCCCCAGTCCACAGCAGTCCATTCGCCATACTTTTTGCAGAAAATCAATCTGTGCCTGAAGTGGGTTCTTTGCTGCCCTTCTTGACACCAGACTATCTTCCAAAAGTCTTGGCCTCACTGTGCGTGCAGATGCGCTCACACCTGCCTGCTGCCATTCCTGAGCAGCTCTGCACTGGTGGCACTCCGATCCCGCAGCTGAATCCTCTTTAGGAGACGATCCTGGCGCTTGCTGGACTTTCTTGGACGCCCTGAAGCCTTCTTAACAAGAATTGAACCTCTTTCCTTGTAGTTCTTGATGATCCTATAAATTGTTGATTTAGGTGCAATCTTAGTAGCCACAATATCCTTGCCTGTGAAGCCATTTTTATGCAACGCAATGATGGCTGCACGCGTTTCTTTGCAGATCACCATGGTTAACAATGAAAAAACAATCATTTCAAGCATCACCCTCCTTTTAACATGTCAAGTCTGCCATTCTAACACAATCAGCCTGACATAATGATCTCAAGCCTTGTGATCGTCAACATTCTCACCTGAGGTAACAAGACGATTACTGAAATGACTCGTGTAACTCAAGTGCAGTTAAGATATTTATTAACACAACTTAAGAAACACATAAATCAAAACCGGCAGATATAATCCAAATCAAAAGTCCAGATGTGCAACAGGAAGAAACTAGATTGGGTTAAACCGTGAAACGAAGAAACAAAACAAGGTCAAGATGTTTTGCAAAAACAAACAAACAAACAAACAAACAAAAAAACAGAATGTCTAACTAAATTTATGTTTTCTGATTTGGACTAAATGGCTGTATCTTCCTTAATTTTGCCCCCACAATGTCCCCACAACGCTTATGTCATAATATTCAATTAGGTCTTCTGAGAGCTATGAATAGAAGTTGGCCTTGTAGAAAATGCATCCTTTCCGGGTAAAATGATTTTTTTTACTGACAATTTGCTCTCAATTTTGGCTCTCATTTACGGCAAGTTTTTAGCTCTCATGGTCAGAACTCAGTGGTGCCAATTCCAACAGAGGCAACTCCAGATCATAACACTGAGGCTTGTACAGTGGGAACTATGCATGATGGTAGCAACACTTGTGCTTCCCTTCTTCCCTGACACGGCCATGACTCTGAAATAGGGCCACTCTGAATTCATTAGATCACATGAACATTTTGCATTGATCATAAGTCTAATCTTTAGCAAATTGAAGCTTTTTTATGATTATTTTTGGTTTTCTTATGGAAATACAGCTGTTTAGTCCCAATCCTGTATCTTTCCATCACATTATTATTATTATTATTATTATTATTATTCATTCGTTGTCAATAGTGAAATCATCATCCTTATACGGTACCCTTAAAAAGTCTGTGGTTGAGATGGCGGACACTCACTCATCTATATCATCTATACCACTTATTCCTGTATACAGGGTAAAGAGGGGCCTGTAGCCTATCCCAGGAAACTTTGGGCACAAGGCAAGGTACACAAACCCTGGACAGGGTGTCAATCCATCACTGGGCACACACACATACACACACTATGGGCATTTCGGGAATGTCAATTAAACTAACCTCATGTCTTTGGACTGTGGAAAAAAAACGGAGTACCCGGGGGAAACCCACCAAGCAGGGGAAGAACATGCAAACTCCATGCACACAGAGACGGGAATTGAACCTGGCCGGGAATTGAACCCGGACCCTGCAGGTGCAAGGTGACAGTGCTAGCCACTACACAACTGTGCTGCCTAGATGTTGAAATTTATTTTATATTTGCACTTATTCCACTTCAGAATATAATCTAACCTGATGGGTCTGGGTTTAAGTCCTGAATAGTGTAAAATGGAAAGCTAGTCTAAGGTGTAATTTCTTGTTCCATACTTTGTGCCCTTGATCTAGGGTTAGAGAGGGATTAGGGATTTGGGATTCAGCCTTGTGTTAGAAGCTAGTTAGCATTGTAGTTTGCATTAGCCGTAAACAGAGCAACACAGACAAATTGGTTGATCGATTCGTTCGTAATATTCTCGTAGATTCCTTATAAAATTACATAGGTATTCAGGGACAGGCATTAAAATGGTTTAGATATTACCTTTCTGATCAATACCATTTTGTAGCTCTAAATGGAGAACTGTGTAATGGTGTAATGCCAGTGAAATATTGTGTCTCACAAGGGTCAGTTTTAGGACCTCTAGAAGACATGAGATTAATTTCCATTATGCTAACGATACCCAGTTATATATCTCATCAAAACCAGATGAAATTGTAACACGGCTGACAAGCCCAAGAATTTATAATCAGGAAGATCATCGGACCACCTGGCAATCACAGAGAACGAGCTACATCTGGCTGGTAGGATACTAAAGCTCCCAGGAACCAGCGCACTATATGCGGACATTAGACAGCACCAGGAGAGTATGAGAGCATTGCTCTGGTATGTGGAAAGAACAGAGTAAAGTGAAAAAAGATCACGAAAAGAGATTTTAAAAACAACAATAATAATAATAATAACAATAATAAATGAATAGATAATAAAACTATTTTTTTATTTCACAAGAGAAGGACGGGAACCAGAACACACGTTTGGGATTACTTAGTTGGGAAAAGAACCAGAAGCGAGGCGCCACATGCAGACATACAGTAAGCGCACCCCGCTTCATAGTAAGACATAGACCCTTTCTGAGCAGCAAGAGTTAGTAAGAGCGGTGTACAAGCGCCCTTACCTTAGCGCTGTGTGGTATTCACGCGAGCCGATCATTCTGATCAAACCAGTACACAAAAGCTCTCACAATTCAGCTTGTATTTATCATGTACTATTACGACCAGTGTTTCAGGAAAAGATCTGGGCGTAATAGACAGCAACTCCTTTTTTCCTTAATTAAATACCCAACTCTTGAGCTTGGCATACACTTCTTTCATTCCATAACCTCATACTCCAGCACTCATCTAGTGCTGCTAGACGCATCCTGAGCCGTAGTTGTCTATCAGAGTCGTGAAATCCGACAGCCAAGCCAGAACCAAGCTAAACTTGGAAATATCAAAGAAAACATGAGCGAATTGAGAGAGACCACACAATAATGTGACAAAGAGAGAGCACGCTGCACTTTCTTATAAGCAGAGAGCAATCAGCGGTGCATGAGAAACCGGCGTGCAGATGGTTGCCAAGATCTTTGTGGACTTTGAGGATGACAACTCCTAATTAATACACACACTAACATTCTACAGTACATATGCTGTAGTTGCATCACACGGTACACTGTACATAACTGCAGAAAGGACATTGGTCATATCACCCCCCCTGGTGTTTAGAATAATTCATAATCAAACTCTCCAGGGTCACGCAAATAAGGATGAGTTCCCTTTTGACCCTGGTTCCTCTCAAGGTTTCTTCCTCATACCATCTAAGAGAGTTTTCTCTTGCGACAATCGCCTCAAGCTTGCAGATGATTTTGTCTAACATCTAGGAATTTTTGTTTTGTTCTGTTTTTATGTTCTGTAAAGTTGCTTTGAGACAATGGTCATTGTTAAAAGCACTGTACAAATAAAATAAAATTGAATTGAATTAATAAAAATGAAAATGCAGCTTTTAAAGATAAACATTTCCGTTGGAACTGAAGGTTTAATATATAAACACAGTATACAGTACACAGGGTAATACTAAATGCAGTCCCTTTCCTTTTAAATATACTGTAGACAGTTTTATTGCGCCCTGCGACAGACTGGCATCACCTCCAGGGTGTACCCTGCCTAGTGTCCCGTGTCCCCTGGGAAAGGCTGTTTAACTGTCTGTCACTGAATAAATAAACAGGTGTTCCTAATAAAGTTGTCAGTGAGTTTAAATTCTTATGACATAAAATACTACTAGCAGGATAGTCCATCATGTACAGTACTGATGTGAACAATAAGTAGCCTAATAATTCTGAATAAGTAAAAATATATAAAATCTGTGAAACTGCAGAAGACAACAGCATAAAAATGTAACTTGTAAGTATTGACATGGTGAGTGGTAGAAGTTTCTGTTGTAGTGACAATTATCAAACCAAAAATAATAAATCAGTGTGATTTCATCTCATTATTTGTTAAATCAAAGATGGGTGTGTGTGATAATACCTGGAGGTGGATCAGTGACACTGACGTGAACAGGAACCTGCAGATCTCCTGCACTGCACCAGTACCAGCCAGCATCACTCTTCTTCAGTCTACTCATCTCCACACTGAAAGATCTCCCATCATCACTGAGCTGCACTGTTGAATTCTGGGATGTGTCAGTCTTCTCAAATGTGTTACATTTCTTGCCTTTGAATCTGCACCACTGCTTCTGTTTATTCTGATACTCAGCGCTGTAGAGACACTGGACTGTGACGCTGCCTCCTTCCTCACCTCTCACTCTGCTCTCATTCACACACAGATCAGGAACTGAGCACAAATATAGAGTTAATATCCAATAACAGCACTACACTGATTAGTATTTAAAGTTTATAACTTAATACCTGCTTTCACTGTCATATAAAGCTGTTCTGTAACATCAGACTGAAATGTTCCACCTATCTCTACAACACACCAGTACGTTCCAGTGTCTCCTGTCTGGAGATTATTCATAGTCACAGTAAAGAGACTCTCAGCTGGATTATCAGTCACTGTCATTTTCCCCTGTGTATTATTGCCATACGCCTGAATTGTGCAGTAATTAAATGTTGGATGAGCGTCATAGCACCAGTATTTCTTATGTTGTATATATTCCTTATCATAGAGACATGGGATAGTGACAGATGCTCCAGTTTGTAGACTTAGTTGTCTGGATGCTGACTGAAAACAGTCAATCCCTGCATACAAAACAGCAAAACACTTCTATTACTGAGTGACAGTAAATTAATATTGGATAATTCAATCAATCAATATTAATGACGATTGTTTTGCTGGTTTTAGTTTTTGAGATATCAGTGATTTACTCTGTAAATTAAAAAAAAGTGTAAAATATGATAAAAGAATTAATGGGAAATGTACTTACTGGTTATGGTGAGAATAACAAGGAAAAAGCAGCTCATGTTAGATTTCTTCTGTTGTTGAGTAAAATGTGAGGGATTTATTTATTTATTTATTTATTTATTTATTTTTGCGTCCTGCTTCTCTGTCTGCGTCTCTTCTCCTTGCGGTGTCTGTAGCCGCTGAAGCAGTTCCTCTTCCTGCTAAGCTTACTCACTGAAGCCACAGCGTGCATCATTTAGTGCCTTTTTGTATTAATAACTTTAACATATGAAAAGAGAGGCTGACTCAGGAACAAGTGTTCACAGCGTCTATAACAGGAACTAACATCTGTTGCTTATGTCATACTAAAATCGTTGCTCATTTTGTGTCATTTAATGACAATGAGATGCACTTTATTTAAAAATTTAAATAAAAAAAAGCTTTCCAAATTTGCTGTAGTTTAACAGAAGTACAACACTGCTGCTAGGATGTGTTACTGTAGGAAAATCTTCAGGGTGTTTTTGTTACATTTCTATTATATGTATAGGACATCTTTAGCATTTATTTATTTATTTATTTATTTTTCAGTAAAATGAACAGCTATGATGCAATAGGTTTGTGCGTTCCTGCAAAATGTAAAGATGTCTCTGTAAAACCTGTAATAAACTAGCAGTTTCAGCCAGCCAGACATCATTCTATGCCTTCCAATGTTGTTATATTAGTTGATGTCACTCTAACTTTGGGGGGCTTTTAAAAGTGGACCTTGCCATAAAGCAGCTTTACAAGCATTCCAGATGAGGTACAGTATGCTCACCATCACATAACGAATGGGGTCAATGTACATTAGAGTGCAAACAGGAACTCCAGCATGACTAACCATGAGAGCCAGAAGGAAACACTAAGCTAAGCTCTAGGTCACATTATCTGAGCCATGAACAACTTTATATGCTAATAGTCGTTTTACATTACTTATATTGCTGTAATACTATTATCACAGTTTTAGTAGTAGAGACGGATACAAGTGCGAATAGTTTATTAATTATGCTGACTAACAAAACATCAATAAAACCACGAATAAAACTCAGAAATCTAAACATAAACATTTCAAGAGTTATCTTTAAAACATGACATAGATAAGCTTTTAAATACAGGGCACATTAAACCTGAACAAGTGCAAATGGGGGAGCTTGGGGGTTTTGTACTGTAGTTTTGTGCTGTTTTTGGTTCAAACATGACTCCAGGGTAAAGTCTAGCCATTTAATGCCCTCTGTGAAATTCCTCCTAAAATTAAACACTGTTACACTGAAAATGTTAATGTAGCATAACACGATCTGTGTCTTTCTCAGTATTTCTACTAATATCTGGAGAAGCCAGAAAAACAATCAAATTTTGCCTATAGAATGTTAGATTTTTTTTTTTTTTTTTGTGATCTGAGTATATTATGACTGTAATAAAGCTCCTCACCTTGCGTTCACTTTGATTTTGCAACAGGAAGCGTTTATTTAGCGAGTATATACAGCGGATATGGAAAGTATTCAGACCCCCTTAAATTTTTCACTGTTACAGTATATTGCAGCAATTTGCTAAAATCATTTAAGTTTCTTTTTTTTTTTGTTTCCCTCATAAATGTACACACAGCACCCCATATTAGCCAGAAAAACACAGAATTGTTGAAATTTTTTTTATTTATTAAAAAAGAAAAACTGAAATATCACATGGTGCTTTTAGTTGAAACTTTTACCTGATGACAGGGAAGGGGCCAGGATGTGTGATGTCACTAATAATGCTTCTAGCTTTCTTCCTAGTCAACTGGCACAGATACTGTAGGACAGAGACAAGCCGCTGTGACCATGCACACTAACAACTGTTTAGACGGCCAGTTCCAAAACGAGTGCAGACTGTCATTTTAGACAACACCGCAAGCTTAACAGGAATTGTTCAAGTCATATGAACAGTTTCAGCACTAATTATACATGAGGTACGATTTCTTCAGTTTGAAATAAGTTGATAGGGCACACACTCTTGCACTTAATATGCAATATAAACCATGGACACATAAAAGCTCTAAAGTGTCTATCTGTCTATTTAAGAGCACTTTCCACACCCATGACCTATATAATCTAGACTGTCTTAGATAAAATTAGCAGAGGGTTGATGCTTTATTGGAGAAACGGAAACTTTTGAGGGTTGAAACTTGGGTGAAGTGTCCCCCGCTAGTATTGTAGGAGCTGGCTGACGCAGCCACTGTTTTAAGACATTTTTTAAAAATAACATGTATTTAGTAGTAGTCAAGTAGTAGTAGTTTATATAGTGGCATTAGTGGCTCAGTGGTAGGTTTCCTGCCTCCTATGTGTAATGCCCAGGTTTGATTCCCACCCAGTGCCCTAACCCCAGCCCTAACTGGTGGCAGTGCTGGTCCCAAGCCAGAATAAAATGAGAGGATTTGGTCAGAAAGGGCATCTGTTGTAAAACGTGTGCTAAGTTGTTGTGTGGATTAGATGGCCGCCTGTGCCGATGGGAGAAGCCAGAAGAAGCCAGTTATTTTTATTGCAATATGGATTAAAGCAGGGGATCTCAAATCCAGACCTGAAGAACACCATATTCCCTGGGGTACTGGCTCTGTAAGTCCCTATTATTATTATTATTATTGCACTTTTTTTTTACCCTCAAAATTTTGACATTTATTCAGGTCATACCAGAGGAGGGAATCCCTTCTCCCCCGGTAATTGCTTGCTATTATTTCAGACAGACAGACAGTTTTAGGAAAAAATTCCATTTTCCGATTTGAACTAGATCCCTCTGTATGGTTTTGCAAACACCCCCACAAACCTTATATCAAAATGTTTATCAAAAAGTTTAATCTGCACCCTTTACAAGTTATGATGGTTTTTAACTGACAATTAGCTCTCAGTTTTGCACAACCTAAACTATGTCTTATACTAAAATGATGTTCAGTATAAAACTATGTATTATACTGAACTGATTATACTACATTGTTAAAAATAATTAAGGGTACTAAAGGTGAATAAAAAAGGGTGGAGTTGGGCCAGTGGTGGCTCAGAGGGATAAGGCAGTGAGTTACTGACCAGAAGGTCGACAGTTCGAGCCCCTTCTCTTTGAACCCTATTTGCTCCAGGGGTGCTGTGTTATGGCTGACCCTGCCCTCGGACCACAGTTACACTGGGCTGCGTGAAGAAAGAATCTTACTGTGCAATAATGTATACATGTGGCAAATAAAGGCTTAACTGTATGTACATATGTAACCTTGAGGAATAGTTCTAAGGTACTTTGTTTGCCTCTCATGTCTTTGGATCTCATGTTCAGGACTTAGTGGTGAAAATTCATGTGTGAAAATGATTCCTCATGTTTGCACATCTTTCACATTCTCCATCCTGGAATATGCCTGTGCCATCAGGAATGATAAACATAGATGTAATAACTTGGATATTTACTACTATACAGTACATGCAGGTCATCAGCTGTTGTCATTTTATTGCCAAATAATGTTGCTTAGTCTGGACTTAACAAACTGAAGGAACCCGAGATCATAACACTGCCTTCAAAGGCTTGTACTGTGGCCACTATGCATGATGGGTGCATTACTTCATGCGCTTCCCTT
>QNUK01002082.1:10000-17500 GCA_013621035.1 Clarias magur | reverse complement strand
TAGCGCTGTACGAGCTCTGCAAAGCGGTTTTCTCACACATCTAATGCACAGTTATGGAAAACATAAAAAACGAGTTTATGTACAGTTTTCATGCTCAAAATGGAAAAAAGAATAACAAAAAATATGTTTTTCAACATGCATGCTATAATCCATGAATGTGTTGGAAATCATCAATCCTTTGGGTTTTATGCTCTTCATGCGGAGATAAAGCGTTTCCCGTGTTCTTAGCGCCGTACGAGCTCTGCAAAGCGGTTTTCTCACACAACTAATGCACAGCTATGTTAAACATAAAAATCGAGTTTATATACAGTTTTCATGCTCAAAATGGGACAAAGAATAACAAAAAATATGTTTTTCAACACGTATGCTATAATCCATGAACGTGTTGGAAATCATCATTCCTTTGGGTTTTATGCTCCTCATGGGGAGATAAAGCGTTTCCCGTGTTCTTAGCGCTGTACGAGCTCTGCAAAGCGGTTTTCTCACACAACTAATTCACAGTTATGTAAAACATAAAAATCGAGCTTATATACAGTTTTCATGCTCAAAATGGGAAAAAGAATAACAAAAAATATGTTTTTCAACATGTATGCTATAATAGATGAATGTGTTGGAAATCATCATTCCTTTGGGTTTTATGCTCCTCATGCGGAGATAAAGCGTTTCCCGTGTTCTTAGCGCTGTACGAGCTCTGCAAAGCGGTTTTCTCACACATCTAATGCACAGCTATGTAAAACATAAAAATCGAGCTTATATACAGTTTTCATGCTCAAAATGGGAAAAAGAATAACAAAAAATATGTTTTTCAACATGTATGCTATAATCCATGAATGTGTTGGAAATCATCATTCCTTTGAGTTTTATGCTCCACATGCGGAGATAAAGCGTTTCCCGTGTTCTTAGCGCTGTACGAGCTCTGCAAAGCGGTTTTCTCACACATCTAATGCACAGTTATGTAAAACATAAAAAACGAGTTTATGTACAGTTTTCATGCTCAAAATGGAAAAAAGAATAACAAAAAATATGTTTTTCAACATGCATGCTATAATCCATGAATGTGTTGGAAATCATCAATCCTTTGGGTTTTATGCTCTTCATGCGGAGATAAAGCGTTTCCCGTGTTCTTAGCGCTGTACGAGCTCTGCAAAGCGGTTTTCTCACACAACTAATGCACAGCTATGTTAAACATAAAAATCGAGTTTATATACAGTTTTCATGCTCAAAATGGGAAAAAGAATAACAAAAAATATGTTTTTCAACATGTATGCTATAATCCATGAATGTGTTGGAAATCATCATTCCTTTGGTTTTATGCTCCACATGCGGAGATAAAGCGTTTCCCGTGTTCTTAGCGCTGTACGAGCTCTGCAAAGCGGTTTTCTCACACATCTAATGCACAGTTATGTAAAACATAAAAATCGAGCTTATATACAGTTTTCATGCTCAAAATGGGAAAAAGAATAACAAAAAATATGTTTTTCAACATGTATGCTATAATCCATGAATGTGTTGGAAATCATCATTCCTTTGAGTTTTATGCTCCACATGCGGAGATAAAGCGTTTCCCGTGTTCTTAGCGCTGTACGAGCTCTGCAAAGCGGTTTTCTCACACATCTAATGCACAGTTATGTAAAACATAAAAAACGAGTTTATGTACAGTTTTCATGCTCAAAATGGAAAAAAGAATAACAAAAAATATGTTTTTCAACATGCATGCTATAATCCATGAATGTGTTGGAAATCATCAATCCTTTGGGTTTTATGCTCTTCATGCGGAGATAAAGCGTTTCCCGTGTTCTTAGCGCTGTACGAGCTCTGCAAAGCGGTTTTCTCACACAACTAATGCACAGCTATGTTAAACATAAAAATCGAGTTTATATTACAGTTTTCATGCTCAAAATGGGAAAAAGAATAACAAAAAATATGTTTTTCAACATGTATGCTATAATCCATGAACGTGTTGGAAATCATCATTCCTTTGGGTTTTATGCTCCTCATGCGGAGATAAAGCGTTTCCCGTGTTCTTAGCGCTGTACGAGCTCTGCAAAGCGGTTTTCTCACACAACTAATTCACAGTTATGTAAAACATAAAAAACGAGTTTATATATAGTTTTGATGCTGAACATGTGAAAAAAAATAACAAAAAATATGTTTTTCAACATCTTTGCTATAATGCATGAATGTGTTGTAAATCATCAAAAACGAGTTGATATACAGTTTTGATACTCAAAATTTTAAAATGATTGACAAAGTTGTTTTTTCCATGCAACTGCCTTGTCAAGAAAAAAAAATTCCATTATTTCTGGAGTTATCCCTTTTTCGGTATATTACAATTCAATTATTTCCCCGAGTGTGAAATGTGCTATCCTGAAGAAAAATGAATTCTTGCAACATCTTACATGCTCAAGTCCTAGCAACTCAAATACATTGATGTCATTTAAAGGATAAATGGTGATAACAAATGTGGTGGTTTATTGCACCATACAATTTGTTTTGACATATACACTCTAATTATCAACAAAGTGAAAAAGAATATTTAAGCAAAGGACATTAATGCATCGAGCTCTTGGTGTTTTAACATAATCTCTTTTCACTCTTGTTCAGCGGATGCATTTCAAAAAGCAAATTGAGTATTCAGTGAAGAATATGAAATAAGTCTATAATGAAAAATTGATTATGAATAAGAACATATTCAAATAAAGTATATAAAAAATGAAAGAAGAATATACTAAAATATATATGCTGTATAAATATGGAAAAAAAATAAACATCTAAATACAATATAGATAATATTGATATGTGTATAGATCATGGCAATACTGCTCAAAATTATGACAATTTATGTCCTAAATGATACCTCCTTTAATTTCTTTGCTGTTGATGAGCAAACTAGGCATTTCGGAAGGTCATGCTTTTCTTCAACAGGAATGCATCACACAAGTCCTGTGCAAGTTCTTAACCACATTAAAGGCTTATCTATTATAAGACATGATAAAGAATATTCTGAAAGATTGAGGAATTTTCTGTAAGCGTAACATGCCGGCCTTGTAAAAGTACCATTGGGTACTACTGATTTGCTAGTTTAAAAATTAAGCACATTACGTGTCCTGCCTCATCCTATAACCTGGAGATGCGGCATCAAAATGGGGAAAAAGGTATTAGGCAGGTATTTATCCCTAAAAGGACCGAGGCCTTCTCCTGAAAACCCCTCCTGGGACAATACCTGTCTGATGGTTGCTATATCTAGAGATATCATCTGAAAGTGATCGCAAATCAGAGTGGACGACCCGCTGAATTTTAACATATTGCTACGCAGAGGAAAAGAAAATGACAAGGACTTCTTCAGTAATTGGTGAGCAGAGACAGAAGCCCAACGCACTCTGAATCATTAATTGTAAACACTGGTCGGTTGATAGAGAACCGCAAATCAGAGTGAACGACCCGCTGAACTGGCTGGCTTAGCTTATCGCTGCTGTCTTCTGCAACATTTGTTAGGAGCAAGCCTTGTAGCACAGGAATGAAAAGCATACGGAGAAGCCCGGAAGTTTGTCTTATACAGGTAGTGAGCGATCCATAGTAGGCCGCAGTACATTCATAGAAATGTGTGGGTTACTCATGCCATCTTGCCGAGAAGATCGAGTCATAGGATTTGACCCCAAACAAGGGGACTTATAGGTGGCTTTCTCACGGAGATATGGCCAAAAACTGCCCCTATGCCCACAAAAATCCTAGGATTAAATGATTAATCTACTCCCTGCAGCCAATTTGGCTACCATCTACCCATGTTCCAAGAGCAAGATCCCAAGGCCCAGAGCCTCACCCAAGAACAGTGGGTCTTACGATGGGTACACATCATACACGATCAGGCGAGGAACACTCGTGGGTCACGTCAACAAGTGCACCGATGATTTCATTGTCTCCGAGACAATCATCTCCCGACCCACCCAGAAACCCTGCAGAGGCGCATGCACTTCGGAAAATCAGAGACAAATTCTTCAGAGCAGGAGACAAGGTGGGTCTAAGAAAGCAAGAACCAAGTTGGCCATCAGAGAGACGAAACGTGCACACGCCCAGAGAATCCACAACCACCGCTGGGACAGCAGTGACACACGGCGCATGTGGCAGGGCATTCAAGCCAACTATCATTACCTGCCTCTGGAAATGACAGATCCCTTCCTTCCTGATGAACAGCTTGTTGCACAAAGACGTGATGCCGAGGAAGTCCAACCCTGCTCCTAACGACCAGGCGCTGTGTCACACCACGGCTCATGTCAAACTCTATGCAGAGTCAACGCACATAAAGCTGCTGGACAAGACGATATCCCAAAGTGCTCAGAGAATCTGTCTAACAGCTGGCAGAGCTTCTCAACCACACCTCAACATCTCTGTGAGCAGCGTCGTTCATTCCACCTGATTCATGTCCACTATGATCATCACTGTGCCGAAGAAGTCAAGTCAAGTCAAGTAGGCTTTTATTCTCACTTCAACCATATCACGAAACAATGTTCCTCCAGGATCTCCTTCAGGGTCCCATTGTCATGAACTGCTTCGAGCGGCTCATCATGAGACAAATCAAGACCCTACTCCCCCCCTCACTGCAGTTTGCGTATGGCACCAACCGTTCAACGGATGACGCCATCTCCAGCACACTCCATCTGGCCCTCTCACACTTGGACACCTACGTTCGAATGCTGCCCATAGATTTCAGTTCAGGATTCAATTCTATCATCCGCCCACACCTGATCGGGAAGCTGAGCCTGTTTGGCCTGATCACCTGCTGACTCACAACTGTGTAGCGACACACATTGAAACACATGATCAAGTTTGCTGATGACACCACCATGGTGGGTCTCATCAGCAAGCACGACGAGTCAGCAAACAGAGAGGAAGTGCAGAGGCAAACTGGTGCAGAGGTAGACTGGTGCAGCGACAACAACCTCTGAACGTCTATGAAACAAAAGAGATTGTCGACTTCAGGAGGCCACGAAGGCACCACTCTCTCCGCTGGAAATCGATGACTTCTTTGTGATCGTCCACAGTACCCAAATTCCTGCGTGTCCATCTGGAGGAGAACAGCACCTGGTATCTAAACACCAGCTCCTTACACAAGAAAGCCCAACCGTATCTTTTTTTTTCTGAGAAGGCTGTGGGTGGCGCAGCTTCTACCACTGATCCTGGCCATCTTCTATAGCATGCTGAGCAGCTGTATCACCGTCTGGTTTGGGAATTGTGCCATCTCGGATCACAAGACCCTACTGTTGATAGAGAGGACAGCAGAGAAGATAATCTGGGTCTCTCTTCTCTTTATAGAAGACATCTACACCACACACTGCATCTGCAAAGCCACCAGCATTCTGGCTGATCAGACACACCCATTAGACAAATTCTTCACAAACTATCTGTGTCCTCAACAAAAAGAGTTTGGACTGATAATCACACACACAAACACACTGATCAACAACCATTTACCAGTCCTGAGTAGTGTCATCGTCAGCAACATCACGATCGGTACACTGCATGCATGGTCAGGTGAGGAACACGCTTGTGTCCCTGGCTGGCAGATACTGTACGCTGGTCTGCTTGTATACCAAGAACCTCTCAGAAGATGAAAGGCAAGACATTTCCACTCTGGCCTTTTAAAACAAAAAAAAGAAAAATAGTTACATGCAACTATGAGACTTCTCAGGCAACTGCGCCATCACCACTTGGGCGCACCACACAACAGGTGTGTCTTTTTAGCACTCTAAGACCTGTTAAGCAAAGATGACAAGTTTAACACACACACACGTGTGTGTGTGTGTGTGTGTGTGTGTGTGTGTGTGTGTGTGTGTGTGTGTCTGTTTGTTTAGTATGTGTACAGTCCATGAAGCACAAACATTTTGCTTGTGTGTGTGTGTGTGGCCATTGAAGATACAATGAAGATTTAATTTCAGCCTTTTAAGGGAGAAAGAAGAAAAATTGTTACAACCTGTGCCATTGTCCCAACCTGTGTGCTTTGTTATCACGCTAAGACCTCGTAAACACATATGACATATGTTTAAGGCATCGTCATAGCTAGACTTGGCTTTCTAATGCAACATTGCTAGATGTCACTCAACGTGGGCCAGGTTTGGGCTTAACTCAACCATGTTAGGCCATGTCATGTAAAAACTGTATAGTTTAATGAGATCTAGAAGAGGCAGATGTTCAATAGATGAATAAATAAGTAAAAATCTTTAAAAGACCAATTCAGGCCTCCACATTTATGACATCAGCACTATTAAATCTCTGGCAGGTCCATTCATGGATCCTTTGCATATAAGGCCAGGCAAGGAATACTTGTAATGTCCCAGCCCAGCACATTCTAGATCCTGAAATACTTAGGGACTTCTGCAATCACTGCAACCTCCCACCACATCATATATAAGTCACTGTTGGGTCTCTGTCTGTCTCATGACCTTGACATTGTTGTCCACTAAGTGCGCCCCACTTTTGTAAGCCTTGAATTTGGGCCAACAGTAGGTCTGCCAATTTATCACACAGTGAATAAATAATCCTCGATTTCCTGCATGTCACAAATGTAGAAGGTACTACTACATGTATACTCCTCTAGCAGATGCCATTCATAGAACGTAGGCCGGGTGGCCACTGGTCTTCCGACTGGCAACCTCAAGGAGAACGCTAAGCGGTCAGGCTGATCCATATGCAATCACCAGGCAATGCTGCCATATCGCCAATCAAGTCTCCATGGGATGACAAACCAAAGCAACTGACCAACGGACATGAGAAAGTGCCAGCCGTATAGTCTTAGCTAACAATTTTCACCGTCTCAACTATATGTAGTAGTACAATGGATGTGTGAAATTTACTCATACCTAACTGTTAAAATGGCAGAAACATTACTAACTTTAAAATTGGGAAGATATTTTAATGTTAATTAAAGATTGAACATACATTGGTACATCATGCCATTGAAGATACAGTGAAAATTTTATTTCAGTCTTTTAAGTGAGAAAGAAGAAAAATATTTATGACATGTGAGCCTTTTTATCACTCTAAGACCACTTAAGCAAATATGACATAAGTGGAAGGCATCGTCATGCCTACATGTGTCTTTCTAATGCAACAGTGCTAGCTGTCACTCAGTGTTTGCCTGGTTTGGTGGCGATGGAAGACGCGCAGATGGTTGAGCAGGTCTTTGTCTCTTTAGGATGAGTTCAATGTTTGATGTGTGTAAGACGTCTGTGTGTTTGTTTAGTATGTGTACCTTGTGTGAAGCATAAGGTTGATTGTTCGTGTGTGTGGTCTGTATGTACTGTCCTATGTGTTTGTTGGTGATTGTGTGTGTGTGTGTGTGTGTGTGTGTGTGTGTGTGTGTGTGTGTGTGTGTGTGTGTGTGTGTGTGTGTGTGTGAGAGTGTGTGTGGTCTGTATGTCCTGTCCTATGTGTTTGTTGGTGATTGTATGTGTGTGTGTGTGTGTGTGTGTGGTAATAGTGTCTGTATGTGTTTAGGAAATGTTG
>QNUK01002082.1:0-7500 GCA_013621035.1 Clarias magur | reverse complement strand
AATGTGTTGGAAATCATCATTCCTTTGGGTTTTATGCTCTTCATGCGGAGATAAAGCGTTTCCCGTGTTCTTAGCGCTGTACGAGCTCTGCAAAGCGGTTTTCTCACACATCTAATGCACAGTTATGTAAAACATAAAAATCGAGCTTATATACAGTTTTCATGCTCAAAATGGGAAAAAGAATAACAAAAAATATGTTTTTCAACATGTATGCTATAATCCATGAATGTGTTGGAAATCATCATTCCTTTGAGTTTTATGCTCCACATGCGGAGATAAAGCGTTTCCCGTGTTCTTAGCGCTGTACGAGCTCTGCAAAGCGGTTTTCTCACACATCTAATGCACAGTTATGTAAAACATAAAAAACGAGTTTATGTACAGTTTTCATGCTCAAAATGGAAAAAAGAATA
Organism: Clarias magur; assembly: GCA_013621035.1. Taxonomy (NCBI): domain Eukaryota; kingdom Metazoa; phylum Chordata; class Actinopteri; order Siluriformes; family Clariidae; genus Clarias; species Clarias magur. The sequence goes on along the minus strand of QNUK01002082.1, from coordinate 7,090 downwards.
ACAAAAAATATGTTTTTCAACATGCATGCTATAATCCATGAATGTGTTGGAAATCATCAATCCTTTGGGTTTTATGCTCTTCATGCGGAGATAAAGCGTTTCCCGTGTTCTTAGCGCCGTACGAGCTCTGCAAAGCGGTTTTCTCACACAACTAATGCACAGCTATGTTAAACATAAAAATCGAGTTTATATACAGTTTTCATGCTCAAAATGGGACAAAGAATAAAAAAAAATATGTTTTTCAACACGTATGCTATAATCCATGAACGTGTTGGAAATCATCATTCCTTTGGGTTTTATGCTCCTCATGGGGAGATAAAGCGTTTCCCGTGTTCTTAGCGCTGTACGAGCTCTGCAAAGCGGTTTTCTCACACAACTAATTCACAGTTATGTAAAACATAAAAATCGAGCTTATATACAGTTTTCATGCTCAAAATGGGAAAAAGAATAACAAAAAATATGTTTTTCAACATGTATGCTATAATAGATGAATGTGTTGGAAATCATCATTCCTTTGGGTTTTATGCTCCTCATGCGGAGATAAAGCGTTTCCCGTGTTCTTAGCGGTGTACGAGCTCTGCAAAGCGGTTTTCTCACACATCTAATGCACAGCTATGTAAAACATAAAAAACGAGCTTATATACAGTTTTCATGCTCAAAATGGGAAAAAGAATAACAAAAAATATGTTTTTCAACATGTATGCTATAATCCATGAATGTGGTGGAAATCATCATTCCTTTGAGTTTTATGCTCCACATACGGAGATAAAGCGTTTCCCGTGTTCTTAGCGCTGTACGAGCTCTGCAAAGCGGTTTTCTCACACATCTAATGCACAGTTATGTAAAACATAAAAAACGAGTTTATGTACAGTTTTCATGCTCAAAATGGAAAAAAGAATAACAAAAAATATGTTTTTCAACATGCATGCTATAATCCATGAATGTGTTGGAAATCATCAATCCTTTGGGTTTTATGCTCTTCATGCGGAGATAAAGCGTTTCCCGTGTTCTTAGCGCCGTAAGAGCTCTGCAAAGCGGTTTTCTCACACAACTAATGCACAGCTATGTTAAACATAAAAATCGAGTTTATATTACAGTTTTCATGCTCAAAATGGGAAAAAGAATAACAAAAATTATGTTTTTCAACATGTATGCTATAATCCATGAACGTGTTGGAAATCATCATTCCTTTGGGTTTTATGCTCCTCATGCGGAGATAAAGCGTTTCCCGTGTTCTTAGCGCTGTACGAGCTCTGCAAAGCGGTTTTCTCACACAACTAATTCACAGTTATGTAAAACATAAAAAACGAGTTTATATATAGTTTTGATGCTGAACATGTGAAAAAAAAATAACAAAAAATATGTTTTTCAACATCTTTGCTATAATGCATGAATGTGTTGTAAATCATCAAAAACGAGTTGATATACAGTTTTGATACTCAAAATTTTAAAATGATTGACAAAGTTGTTTTTTCCATGCAACTGCCTTGTCAAGAAAAAAAAATTCCATTATTTCTGGAGTTATCCCTTTTTCGGTATATTACAATTCAATTATTTCCCCGAGTGTGAAATGTGCTATCCTGAAGAAAAATGAATTCTTGCAACATCTTACATGCTCAAGTCCTAGCAACTCAAATACATTGATGTCATTTAAAGGATAAATGGTGATAACAAATGTGGTGGTTTATTGCACCATACAATTTGTTTTGACATATACACTCTAATTATCAACAAAGGGAAAAAGAATATTTAAGCAAAGGACATTAATGCATCGAGCTCTTGGTGTTTTAACATAATCTCTTTTCACTCTTGTTCAGCGGATGCATTTCAAAAAGCAAATTGAGTATTCAGTGAAGAATATGAAATAAGTCTATAATGAAAAATTGATTATGAATAAGAACATATTCAAATAAAGTATATAAAAAATGAAAGAAGAATATACTAAAATATATATGCTGTATAAATATGGAAAAAAAATAAACATCTAAATACAATATAGATAATATTGATATGTGTATAGATCATGGGTCAATACTGCTCAAAATTATGACAATTTATGTCCTAAATGATACCTCCTTTAATTTCTTTGCTGTTGATGAGCAAACTAGGCATTTCGGAAGGTCATGCTTTTCTTCAACAGGAATGCATCACACAAGTCCTGTGCAAGTTCTTAACCACATTAAAGGCTTATCTATTATAAAACATGATAAAGAATATTCTGAAAGATTGAGGAATTTTCTGTAAGCGTAACATGCCGGCCTTGTAAAAGTACCATTGGGTACTACTGATTTGCTAGTTTAAAAATTAAGCACATTACGTGTCCTGCCTCATCCTATAACCTGGAGATGCGGCATCAAAATGGGGAAAAAGGTATTAGGCAGGTATTTATCCCTAAAAGGACCGAGGCCTTCTCCTGAAAACCCCTCCTGGGACAATACCTGTCTGATGGTTGCTATATCTAGAGATATCATCTGAAAGTGATCGCAAATCAGAGTGGACGACCCGCTGAATTTTAACATATTGCTACGCAGAGGAAAAGAAAATGACAAGGACTTCTTCAGTAATTGGTGAGCAGAGACAGAAGCCCAACGCACTCTGAATCATTAATTGTAAACACTGGTCGGTTGATAGAGAACCGCAAATCAGAGTGAACGACCCGCTGAACTGGCTGGCTTAGCTTATCGCTGCTGTCTTCTGCAACATTTGTTAGGAGCAAGCCTTGTAGCACAGGAATGAAAAGCATACGGAGAAGCCCGGAAGTTTGTCTTATACAGGTAGTGAGCGATCCATAGTAGGCCGCAGTACATTCATAGAAATGTGTGGGTTACTCATGCCATCTTGCCGAGAAGATCGAGTCATAGGATTTGACCCCAAACAAGGGGACTTATAGGTGGCTTTCTCACGGAGATATGGCCAAAAACTGCCCCTATGCCCACAAAAATCCTAGGATTAAATGATTAATCTACTCCCTGCAGCCAATTTGGCTACCATCTACCCATGTTCCAAGAGCAAGATCCCAAGGCCCAGAGCCTCACCCAAGAACAGTGGGTCTTACGATGGGTACACATCATACACGATCAGGCGAGGAACACTCGTGGGTCACGTCAACAAGTGCACCGATGATTTCATTGTCTCCGAGACAATCATCTCCCGACCCACCCAGAAACCCTGCAGAGGCGCATGCACTTCGGAAAATCAGAGACAAATTCTTCAGAGCAGGAGACAAGGTGGGTCTAAGAAAGCAAGAACCAAGTTGGCCATCAGAGAGACGAAACGTGCACACGCCCAGAGAATCCACAACCACCGCTGGGACAGCAGTGACACACGGCGCATGTGGCAGGGCATTCAAGCCAACTATCATTACCTGCCTCTGGAAATGACAGATCCCTTCCTTCCTGATGAACAGCTTGTTGCACAAAGACGTGATGCCGAGGAAGTCCAACCCTGCTCCTAACGACCAGGCGCTGTGTCACACCACGGCTCATGTCAAACTCTATGCAGAGTCAACGCACATAAAGCTGCTGGACAAGACGATATCCCAAAGTGCTCAGAGAATCTGTCTAACAGCTGGCAGAGCTTCTCAACCACACCTCAACATCTCTGTGAGCAGCGTCGTTCATTCCACCTGATTCATGTCCACTATGATCATCACTGTGCCGAAGAAGTCAAGTCAAGTCAAGTAGGCTTTTATTCTCACTTCAACCATATCACGAAACAATGTTCCTCCAGGATCTCCTTCAGGGTCCCATTGTCATGAACTGCTTCGAGCGGCTCATCATGAGACAAATCAAGACCCTACTCCCCCCCTCACTGCAGTTTGCGTATGGCACCAACCGTTCAACGGATGACGCCATCTCCAGCACACTCCATCTGGCCCTCTCACACTTGGACACCTACGTTCGAATGCTGCCCATAGATTTCAGTTCAGGATTCAATTCTATCATCCGCCCACACCTGATCGGGAAGCTGAGCCTGTTTGGCCTGATCACCTGCTGACTCACAACTGTGTAGCGACACACATTGAAACACATGATCAAGTTTGCTGATGACACCACCATGGTGGGTCTCATCAGCAAGCACGACGAGTCAGCAAACAGAGAGGAAGTGCAGAGGCAAACTGGTGCAGAGGTAGACTGGTGCAGCGACAACAACCTCTGAACGTCTATGAAACAAAAGAGATTGTCGACTTCAGGAGGCCACGAAGGCACCACTCTCTCCGCTGGAAATCGATGACTTCTTTGTGATCGTCCACAGTACCCAAATTCCTGCGTGTCCATCTGGAGGAGAACAGCACCTGGTATCTAAACACCAGCTCCTTACACAAGAAAGCCCAACCGTATCTTTTTTTTTCTGAGAAGGCTGTGGGTGGCGCAGCTTCTACCACTGATCCTGGCCATCTTCTATAGCATGCTGAGCAGCTGTATCACCGTCTGGTTTGGGAATTGTGCCATCTCGGATCACAAGACCCTACTGTTGATAGAGAGGACAGCAGAGAAGATAATCTGGGTCTCTCTTCTCTTTATAGAAGACATCTACACCACACACTGCATCTGCAAAGCCACCAGCATTCTGGCTGATCAGACACACCCATTAGACAAATTCTTCACAAACTATCTGTGTCCTCAACAAAAAGAGTTTGGACTGATAATCACACACACAAACACACTGATCAACAACCATTTACCAGTCCTGAGTAGTGTCATCGTCAGCAACATCACGATCGGTACACTGCATGCATGGTCAGGTGAGGAACACGCTTGTGTCCCTGGCTGGCAGATACTGTACGCTGGTCTGCTTGTATACCAAGAACCTCTCAGAAGATGAAAGGCAAGACATTTCCACTCTGGCCTTTTAAAACAAAAAAAAGAAAAATAGTTACATGCAACTATGAGACTTCTCAGGCAACTGCGCCATCACCACTTGGGCGCACCACACAACAGGTGTGTCTTTTTAGCACTCTAAGACCTGTTAAGCAAAGATGACAAGTTTAACACACACACGTGTGTGTGTGTGTGTGTGTGTGTGTGTGTGTGTGTGTGTGTGTGTCTGTTTGTTTAGTATGTGTACAGTCCATGAAGCACAAACATTTTGCTTGTGTGTGTGTGTGTGGCCATTGAAGATACAATGAAGATTTAATTTCAGCCTTTTAAGGGAGAAAGAAGAAAAATTGTTACAACCTGTGCCATTGTCCCAACCTGTGTGCTTTGTTATCACGCTAAGACCTCGTAAACACATATGACATATGTTTAAGGCATCGTCATAGCTAGACTTGGCTTTCTAATGCAACATTGCTAGATGTCACTCAACGTGGGCCAGGTTTGGGCTTAACTCAACCATGTTAGGCCATGTCATGTAAAAACTGTATAGTTTAATGAGATCTAGAAGAGGCAGATGTTCAATAGATGAATAAATAAGTAAAAATCTTTAAAAGACCAATTCAGGCCTCCACATTTATGACATCAGCACTATTAAATCTCTGGCAGGTCCATTCATGGATCCTTTGCATATAAGGCCAGGCAAGGAATACTTGTAATGTCCCAGCCCAGCACATTCTAGATCCTGAAATACTTAGGGACTTCTGCAATCACTGCAACCTCCCACCACATCATATATAAGTCACTGTTGGGTCTCTGTCTGTCTCATGACCTTGACATTGTTGTCCACTAAGTGCGCCCCACTTTTGTAAGCCTTGAATTTGGGCCAACAGTAGGTCTGCCAATTTATCACACAGTGAATAAATAATCCTCGATTTCCTGCATGTCACAAATGTAGAAGGTACTACTACATGTATACTCCTCTAGCAGATGCCATTCATAGAACGTAGGCCGGGTGGCCACTGGTCTTCCGACTGGCAACCTCAAGGAGAACGCTAAGCGGTCAGGCTGATCCATATGCAATCACCAGGCAATGCTGCCATATCGCCAATCAAGTCTCCATGGGATGACAAACCAAAGCAACTGACCAACGGACATGAGAAAGTGCCAGCCGTATAGTCTTAGCTAACAATTTTCACCGTCTCAACTATATGTAGTAGTACAATGGATGTGTGAAATTTACTCATACCTAACTGTTAAAATGGCAGAAACATTACTAACTTTAAAATTGGGAAGATATTTTAATGTTAATTAAAGATTGAACATACATTGGTACATCATGCCATTGAAGATACAGTGAAAATTTTATTTCAGTCTTTTAAGTGAGAAAGAAGAAAAATATTTATGACATGTGAGCCTTTTTATCACTCTAAGACCACTTAAGCAAATATGACATAAGTGGAAGGCATCGTCATGCCTACATGTGTCTTTCTAATGCAACAGTGCTAGCTGTCACTCAGTGTTTGCCTGGTTTGGTGGCGATGGAAGACGCGCAGATGGTTGAGCAGGTCTTTGTCTCTTTAGGATGAGTTCAATGTTTGATGTGTGTAAGACGTCTGTGTGTTTGTTTAGTATGTGTACCTTGTGTGAAGCATAAGGTTGATTGTTCGTGTGTGTGGTCTGTATGTACTGTCCTATGTGTTTGTTGGTGATTGTATGTGTGTGTGTGTGTGTGTGTGTGTGTGTGTGTGTGTGTGTGTGTGTGTGTGTGTGTGTGTGTGTGTGTGTGTGTGTGTGTGTGTGTGTGTGTGAGAGTGTGTGTGGTCTGTATGTCCTGTCCTATGTGTTTGTTGGTGATTGTAAGTGTGTGTGTGTGTGTGTGTGTGTGTGTGTGTGTGTGGTAATAGTGTCTGTATGTGTTTAGGAAATGTTGTGTGTATTTACAATGTGTATTCTATGTCGTATGTTTATTTTGACTGTGTTGTGAGGATGTGTGTTTATATGTGTGTGTGTGTGTGTGTGTGTGTGTGTGTGTGTGTGTGTGTGTGTGTGTGTGTGTGTGTGTGTGTGTGTGTGTGTGTGTGTGTGTGTGTGTGTGTGTGTGTGTGTGTGTGGTCTGTATGTCCTGTCCTATGTGTTTGTTGGTGATTGTGTGTTTGTTTGTGTGTGGGTGTGTACGGTAATAGTGTCTGTATGTGTTTAGGAAATGTTGTGTGTATTTACAATGTGTATTCTATGTCGTATGTTTATTTTGACTGTGTTGTGAGGATGTGTGT
>QNUK01002081.1:0-19909 GCA_013621035.1 Clarias magur | reverse complement strand
ATAACACACACATCACAAATGTTAATACACATACACACATAATAACACACACATCACAAATGTTAATACACATACACACATAATAACACACACATCACAAATGTTAATACACATACACACATAATATAACACACACATCACAAATGTTAATACACATACACACATAATATAACACACACATCACAAATGTTAATACACATACACACATAATATAACACACACATCACAAATGTTAATACACATACACACATAATATAACACACACATCACAAATGTTAATACACATACACACATAATATAACACACACATCACAAATGTTAATACACATACACACATAATATAACACACACATCACAAATGTTAATACACATACACACATAATAACACACACATCACAAATGTTAATACACATACACACATAATATAACACACACATCACAAATGTTAATACACATACACACATAATAACACACACATCACAAATGTTAATACACATACACACATAATATAACACACACATCACAAATGTTAATACACATACACACATAATAACACACACATCACAAATGTTAATACACATACACACATAATATAACACACACATCACAAATGTTAATACACATACACACATAATAACACACACATCACAAATGTTAATACACATACACACATAATAACACACACATCACAAATGTTAATACACATACACACATAATAACACACACATCACAAATGTTAATACACATACACACATAATAACACACACATCACAAATGTTAATACACATACACACATAATAACACACACATCACAAATGTTAATACACATACACACATAATATAACACACACATCACAAATGTTAATACACATACACACATAATATAAAACACACATCACAAATGTTAATACACATACACACATAATATAACACACACATCACAAATGTTAATACACATACACACATAATATAACACACACATCACAAATGTTAATACACATACACACATAATATAACACACACATCACAAATGTTAATACACATACACACATAATATAACACACACATCACAAATGTTAATACACATACACACATAATAACACACACATCACAAATGTTAATACACATACACACATAATATAACACACACATCACAAATGTTAATACACATACACACATAATAACACACACATCACAAATGTTAATACACATACACACATAATATAACACACACATCACAAATGTTAATACACATACACACATAATAACACACACATCACAAATGTTAATACACATACACACATAATATAACACACACATCACAAATGTTAATACACATACACACATAATAACACACACATCACAAATGTTAATACACATACACACATAATATAACACACACATCACAAATGTTAATACACATACACACATAATATAACACACACATCACAAATGTTAAACCTCCCCATAAACAGCTCATATACAGTTAACCAGCATAATGTCTACATGGGAATCACTGATTACTGACAATTATCTAAAATTCACTCAGACCTGACGCCTGCATTTATATCCTCACTGCCATCTGCATGTTTTTAGAAACTAAAAAACTAAAAGTGATTGTGTTACTCTGCACATTTGTTCTGTACATGACAAAAATGTCTATGTCTGGATCAATTAATAAAATTTGAAATAATCTGAGGATTAAATTTCCCCCAAAACCATTATGTACAAAGTGAGGAAGATCTGTCGTTATCACATTCACACCATGATGAAGTCATCAGAGTTGATGTTACAGGGTCATTTTTATACAGATTAAATAAAGAGTTCAGCTAAATCACATTAATTTGATCATCTGTTCCACAGAACATGCAGAAAGAAATTGTAACATGGCCCTTGCGCCAGGTGAGTTTGACTGTAATCCTGAAACATCAGGACACCAAACACCTCAGAGTCATCAGAGTTGATGTTATAGGTTAATTTTTATACACATTAAATAAAGAGTTCAGCTAAATCCCATTAATTTGATCATCTGTTCCACAGAGGGGCGACCAGACCAGGGCAAGTCGATCTAAGAAGGTGATCCTGAAACAGCAAACACCTCACCACTCATCACGTTACACAGATACTGACAAATAAGTTATTGTTCTGTTTTACAAGATCACTCTGAGCCATTATTATTATTATTATTATGATTATTATTATTATTATTATTATGATTATTATTATTGTTATTATTATTATTATTATTATTATCCTGTGTGAGATCCCAGCGGTCAGAAGGTGATTAGTTTTCTACACCAGCAGCTCTGTAGTAGTAGGTGGTATTAGAGGATTAAACACTTTGATTAGTCTTAAGGATGCACTGATTGATGATACGATACACACGTCATAAATCATATGAAATCTATTGATATGAAATAATCTGTGAGGTTCAGATTTCCCCCAAACCATTATGTACAAAGTGAGGAAGATCTGTCGTTATCAGTCACATCTTTGTGATATTACAGGTTAAATTTTATACAGATTAAATAAAGAGTTCAGCTAAATCACATTAATTTGATCATCTGTTCCACAGAGGGGCGACCAGACCAGGGCAAGTCGATCTAAGAAGGTGATCCTGAAACACCAAACACCTCACCACTCATCACGTTACACAGATACTGACAAATAAGTTATTGTTCTGTTTTACAAGATCACTCTGAGCTATTATTATTATTATTATTATTATGATTATTATTATTATTATTATTATGATTATTATTATTATTGTTATTATTATTATTATTATTATTATCCTGTGTGAGATCCCAGCGGTCAGAAGGTGATTAGTTTTCTACACCAGCAGCTCTGTAGTATTGGAGGTGGTATTAGAGGATTAAACACTTTGATTAGTCTTAAGGATGCACCGATTGTGAAATTCTGGCCTGATACGATACACACGTCATAAATCATATGAAATCTATTGATATGAAACAATCTGTGAGGTTCAGATTTCCCCCAAACCATTATGTACAAAGTGAGGAAGATCTGTCGTTATCACATTCACACCATGATAAAGTCATCAGAGTTGATGTTACAGGGTCATTTTTATACACATTAAATAAAGAGTTCAGCTAAATCCCATTAATTTGATCATCTGTTCCACAGAAAACGTTAGGAGGATGTTTCTGCTCGTTCTTGATGTGGTTTTTTCGCCAGGTGAGTTTGTCGTTAATCCTGAAACAGCAGAACAGCAAACACCTCCCACTCATGACTTTACACAGATACTGACAAATAAGTCTCTGTTCTGTTTTACAAGATCTGAGCTATTATTATTATTATTATTATTATTATTATTATTATCATCATCAGTGGTCAAAAGGTCCTGATTAATTTTCTACACCAGCAGCTCTGTAGTAGTACGAGGGATTAGAAGAAGTTTGGCCTGATACGATACACACTCACTCACTCACTCACTCATCGTCTATAGTGCTTTATCCTGTATTGCTGGAGCCTATCCCAGGAGACTTAGGGCACGAGGCAGGGTACACCCTGGACAGCATGCTAATCCATTGCACAGCACACACACACACACACACACACACACACACACACACACACACACACACACACACACACACTCCAAGTGATTTGAGAATGGCAGTTAGCTTAGAAACCCATCAAGCATGGGGAGAACATGGAAACTCCATGCACACAGACCTGTGGTGGGAATCGAAGTAGACAGTGCTAACCACCATGTCACCATGCCGCCCCCGATACCATACACATGTCATAAATCATAAATCTATTGAGGTTGATTTAGATTTCCCCCAAACCATTATGTACAATTTGAGGAAGATCTGTCGTTACACATTCACACCATGATAAAGTCATCAGAGTTGATGTTACAGGTTCATTTTTATACACATTAAACAAAGAGTTCAGCTAAATCACATTAATGTAATCTTCTGTTCCACAGAGACAAGTGAGAAGATTTTTAGGGTGGCTCTTGCGCCAGGTGAGTTTGTTGGTAATTCTGAAACAGCAAACACCACACCACTCATCACTTTACACAGATACTGACGAATAATCAGTTTTGATTCACAAGATCACTGTGAGCCAGTATTAGTGGTGCTTGCGAAGCGAAGGACTACCTACTATTGTTATCCCACAGGCTTATTATTATTTTTATTTTTATTTTTCTTCTTCCGATTGAAAGTTTGGCACGTAACCAGCCCCGCACCGTTTGACACGAATGAGGTGTCAAATCGTGCGTCTTGTTCGGGAATGGGGTGCTATGACTTTTCTAAGGGGTGTCCCATAGACTTTACATTGAGACCAACATCAGCTATGACATCAGCTATATCTATGACATGCCAAGCACCACTCGCAGTTTCTTCAGGAAATGCGCCTTTCTAGTTATATTTGTTTGACAAGAACACGCCCATTATTATTCTTAGGGGCCAAGCACTTTGACATCAGCACTATGACGTCATATAGCTGTACTATGATAGTGTTGATGTCTGTCACGGCGTGCGCCCAAATCTGATAGCGAGGAGCGATCACTCTGAAGCTCACTATTTAGGCGGCCTCCCCTTCTGCAGGTATGCGAAGGAGCGGGGCCGAGGAATTAGGCACGGCTGGTGAGCCTTTTATGTGAATGATCCCGGGCTATAACATCAGCCCTATTACATCATAGTGGGTGAGGGCCCTTTTGTTTTTTGATGGATTTTTCCCGTTATTTTGGGCATTTGGAGGCTCATAACATGATTAAAATCTCATGAAAATTGGCAGACAGGTTGGAATCTGTTGTCATTAGGATGTCTGAGAGTCCGGGCCCTGGGTGTGGCACGGGCCCGTCACACTAGATTTGGCTGCATAGCTCATACACACTTGTACGTATATAAATGAAACCTAGTTCACAAGGATCACTATTTACACACACAAACACATACAGTAAATACACAAAGATACTTATTTATATAATCACACACACACACACACACACACACACACACACACACACACACACACACACACACGAGGATACTTATTACTTATGCGCGCACACAACACAACCACACACACACACACACACACACACACACACACACACACACACACACGAGGATACTTATTACTTATGCGCACACACACACACACACACACACACACACACACACCCTGTGATGAATTGGCACCCCGTCCAAGGTGCACACAATGAGGGAGTGAGTGACACACACACACACACACACACAAAGTTACTTATTTACAGACAGACACACAAAAGGATTCTTATTTACATGCACACACACACGCGCACACACATACACAAGGATACTTATTCACACACACACACACAAAGATACCTTTTTTATAAACTGAACTAAAGCGGCTAGTAACCTCCTATGTTATATTGTTGTATTATGTCATAATGGTAATATTGACAAATCACTGAGACATTAAGGATGCAAATTTTGTAAAGGTTAATGGTCATAAAAACACACGGGTTGTGATGGCGCAGGGTTCTTGGGCCCGCTCATCATTGCTTGCAACTATATTTATTATTATTATTATTATTATTATTATTATCCTGTGTGAGATCCCAGCGGTCAGAAGGTGATTAGTTTTCTACACCAGCAGCTCTGTAGTAGTAGATGGTATTAATCAATTCAAGTGAATTTTAGATGGTAATAGGAAGAAACCTTGAGAGGAACCAGACTCAACAGGGAACCCATCCTCATCTGGGTGATAACGGACAGCAGGGATTGATCAGCATAATAATGTGTAAGACTGGAAGTTCAGTATAACAGGAGATGTGTTAAAATTAAAAGGAGTCCAGTTTGTTCCTGGAGGCTCAGGTAGACTGTAGGAGATTCCAGACCTGAGCTATCGAACAACTGAAGTCACAGGTCCCCAGAGAACAGCTGACTGCTTCAGTCGATGATAGGACAGTCCTCATGGAAACCATCCCCAGCCACCACACCAATCCAGGCAGACCACACGGGGCATCCATGCGACGAGATCTCCAACCAGAACCAGGACGGGTTAGACGGGTCCAGAGGGCAGAGGGGCCTGGATCACTGGCAGCTCAGGAGCTCGACAGAGAGACAGGGAGAGGGAAAGGAGAGAGGGAGACTTTTTTGACTTTTTACAATCCTTTATTTGACAAATTTTGTTTTATAAACGTCATAAGGATTGGGTCTATAAATAATTGGTAAAAAATAGATAGAAAAATAAATAGATAAGACATTTTAAGGTATTATAGTCCTTCTTTAAAATCATATATAGTTATTGTGCTTTTTTTTTTTTCAGTTAAAATATGCGGCAAAGATGATTTCGTCATCTTCTACTGACCACAAAGTCTCCTCACAGCTCCATATAGTTTTAAACATATTTATGTCTTTCATACTCTTGTAAAAGTTAAAATCAATTAAAATTCTTGATTTAACAAGTCTGGAGAAGATCTTTTTGGGGTCGCAGTCTGTGCTTTGTGCCAGCTTATTTTTTCTGCTTATATAAATTGCCATCTTGGCTTGACCAATGGTAAAATTAATAAGCTGGCATTTGAACCTGTTTCTCCAGACGTATTTAAAACCAAGAATAAAAAACTGATGAGTAAAATCTACATTCAGTGGTAAAAAAAGGTGTTTTAAAAGGTTAAACAAAGGTGACAACCTGGAGCAATGTATAAAAGCATGGAAAACAGTTTCTCTCTGTGAACAGAAGGGGCATTCCTGTGTGATTTCAGGATTTAAAATGGAGATAAAAGAGTTCACAGAGACAATTCCATGTAAAATCCTCCACTGGAGGTCAGCAGACTTTTTGGTTAATGGTGGTTTGTACAGTGCCCTCCACTCTGGTTTAAAATCATTATTAAAACCCAGTTCAGTGCGCCATGGGGTGTCTACCCTCCCGTTCAGTTTTTTCTTGTTTAAGACCTTTACACAAGCTTTGTATAAAACCTTACCAGACACTGTCTCAAAGTTCATGTCTTCCTCACCCTTGAGCTCCAGAAGGGGGCCGCCATGACCCTCTAGGTCCGGAGTTATCGTCAGCTGTGGAAAAGGTTCTTCTTCTGTAGGACTGGTCTCATTGCTTGCGTGTTCCATCAGCTGAACGCGTTCCTCCGACGTTAGGGCGGTTCTCCAGCGGTGTAGGAGCTGGTTGGCGACCCGTTGAGACAGAAGTCCCATCTGTGCTGCCAGGTTCTCTGCTCGAGACAGGTCTGGTCCGGTGATGTTCACCAGCTGCCGGAGTGTCACGATCCCTGCTTTTATCAGGGTCTTGTATAGTGCTGGGGTGGTTTCACTAGAAATGTCCAGCTGCCCTCCACAGACTAGGGGCTCCTCCAGCAGCCAGTGTAACGTTCTACTTCTTTTGTTTTGTTTTTTAAAAAAGGTCCAGATTTTAAAAAGTCTTTGATAAAATACTGGTAATCCAGTAGTGTCCAGTGCTGTGGGGTCCATTAAAAACAGAGTTCTGTCCAGCCCAAGACCTCCCACCGTGCGTAGGAGTGTGTAGGCTGCCGCTCTCCATCCTTCATCACTCGCTCCGGTGAGAAGTCTCTGGATGAACTGCAGACGGAAGGCTGCAGTTCTGCTGGCTAGCTGCACCAGGCCCTGTCCTCCTTCCTCTTTCGGCAGGTGAAGTAGACTTTGTGGTAGCCAGTGCAGTTTGTCCCAGAAGAAGTCTACCAGTAGGGCCTGTATGCTTGCTAGCAGGTTTGGTGGCGGGTCCATACATGCCAGCTTGTGCCACAGGGACGATGCTGCTAGGTTGTTGATGACCAGCACTCGTCCTCTGTAAGACATTTTTGGGACCAACCACTTCCATCTGTTTAATCTGCCTTTTATGCTTTCAATGATGCCCTCCCAGTTTTTGTTTAAAAACTCAGCACTGCCCAGGTAGACACCCAAGTATTTAAAACCAGTCTTTTTCCACATTAAACCCCCTGGTAGTGTGGGCTGGTCGTCTCCCCATTCTCCTACTAAAATGGCTTCGCTTTTAGTCCAGTTGATTTTAGCGGATGATAAAACCTTAAAATCTTCTAAAACACCAGTTAAAAGATTCACATCTGTCTGTGTGTTGACCATTACAGCTAGCTCATCGGCATAAGCTGAAAGACAGGTTAAAATATTAAAATGAGGTATATTAAAACCAGAAAGCTGCTCTCTTAGTTTGCATAAAAGAGGTTCGATCGCTAAAGAGTATAGCATTCCTGACAGAGAGCAGCCTTGTCTAATACCTCTGTGTACTTTAAAAGGGACACATAAACCACCATTAACCTTCAGTACACTCTCAATGTCACTGTACAGTGTCTTTATCATTGTTATGAAATCTGGGTTGAACCCGAAGCTTTCCAGCACCTTCCACAAGTATTTGTGTTCAACCCGGTCGAAAGCTTTTTCCTGGTCCAACAAAATGAGACCGGTCTTTAGATCCAGGAGTCTAGAGACATCCAAAATATCACGGATTAAGTGTATATTATCAAAGATAGACCTACCAGGCACGCAGTACGTCTGGTCGTGATGAATGACCTGCTCCAGTACCTTTGTCAGTCTTGAGGCTAATGCTTTTGAGAGTAGTTTGCAGTCAGTGCACAGCAGTGATACCGGGCGCCAGTTCCCCAGGTGCGTCAGGTCTCCCTTTTTTGGCAGTAATGTCAGGACAGCCCTCCTGCAGCTCACCGGGAGCTTTCCTCCTTTCACGCTGTCCTGCAACACCTCTAGTACATCCTGTCCTATTACTGACCAAAACGCCTTGTAGAACTCTACAGGGAGACCGTCTATACCCGGCGCCCGCCCGTTCTTCAGGCCTTGGAGGGCCTTCTGAATCTCTGCCAGTGTCAGTTCTGCTGCCATGTCAGTGGCAGCTTGTTTTGACAGCTTGGGCAGGTTTTTCAAGAAGGTTTCCTCCATTGCATGTGCTTCTGACCACTCACTACTGTACAGCTTTGAGTAGAAGCCGTGTGTCTGCTTGCGAATCTCAGTGGGCTCTGATACGAGATCCCCTGACTCTGATCGCACAGCATGAATGATTCTTTTCTGTCCATTTTTTTGTTCCAGACCAAAAAAGAACTTAGAAGGAGCATCCATTTCTGTTGCGTGTTTGAAACGTGAGCGGACCAGCGCCCCCTGTGCTGCAGTGCCCAGTAGGTCGTTCATTAGGACTTTTTTGTTTTTCAGGGATTCAATGTTTCCTCTGTTTTCTGTGGTCTCTAAACACTGGAGTTCTGCTATTTCGGTCTCTAGCGCTCTCATTGATCTAACAATGTCTTTTGTGACATTGAGTGTGTACTGTTGACAAAAAACTTTTATTTGTGCTTTAGCTAGATCCCACCATTGCTGTAGAGAGCTAAAATCTGCTTTTTGTGATTTAAGATTGGTCCATAAAAAAGTAAAAGACTCAATAAAATGGGCATCTTCTAAAAGTAGGGTGTTAAAATGCCAGTAGGCTCTTAGGCTTAAGGTTTTTCCTACTGACAGCACACTGCACCATACTATGATCAGAGATGCCTACTGGGACGATAAAACATTTAGTAAAATAAGACAGTTGATGTTTAAAACCATAAAATCGATCAAGTCTTGCCAGTGAGAGTGTGTTCTCTATGGAGTGGGCCCAGGTGTACTGTCTTTGTTCCTTGTGTAAGTCTCTCCATATGTCACTTAAGTCCTGGGCCTCCATCATCTTCCACATGCGTTTACGGGAGGCCATGTGAGGTTCTCTATGGTTTCTGTCCAGGTTGTCGGTTGTGCAGTTAAAATCCCCACCCAGAATTAAAATATCAGCAGAGTTACAGTCGTTAATTACGCTGTTTAGATTGTCTAAAAACATCATCCTCTCTACTGCCTTGGTGGGAGTGTACACTCAAATAAAAACAAAAACTTCATTTTCATAAAACGTTCTCACTTTTAAAAGCCTCCCATTTAAAAATTCTTCTACTGTATAAGAGTTTGGTATAAAATTGCGAGCAAAGAGCAGTGCGACTCCACCACTCAGTGGTGTATTGTGGCTCAGAATCGCGAGCCCATCCCACTCCTTCGACCAGTCCGCTGCGTTCTTGGAGTCGCTGTGTGTCTCTTGAAGTAGAGCCACATCAACATGTTTCTGTTTTAAAAGTTCGTATAGTTTGGCTCTTTTTTCACATGTTCTTGCCCCATTAATATTTAAACTCGCAATATTTACTTCACTCATTAAAAAGTATGTAGATAAAAGGTCTTATATAAAAGAAACCATACCAGTGTCCAGCAGGGAGTAAAAATCCTTCTAGAATTCCTCTTCAGCGAGTTCCTTGTTTATTTTAGTAATCCATTTCTTTAGTCTGAAGATTTCAAGTTCAGCGAAAAGTTTTTGTTTCTTGTAATATTTGACGTCATGGACGAACTGCCTCTTGCTTGAGAAGTGGTCTTCTATTTTGATTTTTGACCCCCCTTTCGTCTTTTCTAAAAAAACATGTATGGATTCCTCGCTGTAGACGACTGGCATTCTTTCTTCCTCTGCGGTGAGGAGCAGCACAGAGTCTGAGATGTACCCATCACTGTCTGACTCCGGTTCGGGGTCTTTTTTGGGGAGTTTTTTTCCTCCTCCTTTCCGGTCTTTTTTCCTTTTTGGTGCTTTGAAGGAGGCCTCCTCTTCCATCTCTATGTCCGCCTCGTACCCTTGTGACAGTGCGGCTGATGCTTCCAGTTGACGGCTCCTCGCCCTTGTACCCATCGCTGAGAGCACAGGTAGCTCCAGCGCTGCACCCGAACCCTCTGTGACCTTATCAGCAGTGTTCGGCCTCTCCGGTGCCGGCTGGGTCACGTTGGGTTCCTCTCGGTCCGGTTTGGCCGAGCTCATTGTTTCTGGTGTAACTCCAGTTGACTCTCGGACTGCAGGCTGGGCTTGGGGTTCGGTCTCTATAGGCTCTGGGTCAGCAGCATTGCCAGGTCCCTCAGCAAACGGCCGAGCTGTAGTCGCAGGGGGAGCGGCCTCGCCCGGCACGGTCGCGTCGTGACCCGCTCGCTCAGAAGCACCAGGATCGCTCTGTCTTTCAGGACAAGCACGGACCAGATGTCCCATTGCACCACATTTAAAACATTTTATATCAGTGTCTGAGGAGGCGAATATACTGTAGTCAAAGTTTTCAACCCTGAATTTAAAAACAGCATTTAGCTCTTCTATGCCCTCTTTAAAGATCATAAAAACAACTCTCCTAAAAGACACCAGGTGTTTAATCAGTGGGGATTTACAGCCCAGGGGGATTTTCTTTATGGGGGAGACCAGTCTTCCATATCTGGACAGTTCTGTAGCGATGACACTATCAGGTATGAAGGGAGGGACATTGGACAGAACTATTTTCTTGGCTGGGGAGCTCAGGGGAGAAACCCGGATGTGCTCGTTATTAACACTGATACCATTCTGTACAAGTTTAGCCGCTTTATCTACACTATTTACAAACGTGAAAACAGCGCTGTTCATGCGGGAAGCAGAGACGATGTTCTCATGTCCCACCACATCACCAACCGCTAACACACACTCCTCTAAACTCGCCGCGCGCACACCACGCGCACACCGTGCCGGCGAGTTAAACTTTCAAAACGCTGTGTGTTCTGAGCCGCCATGCTCCAGCAGCACACGCGCACACACACTCACACACGCGCACACACACACACACACTCAGTCACGCGCACACACTCACACACACAAAAAAGGTAAATTTAGCCAAAAGATGTAATAAATGGCGAAAAAAGGCAAAAAGAAAATTGGCAAAACGCCAATCGCTCTCACGCGCTCTACACGCCAACCTCGCTTCCCTGCCGCACCGCGCATGCGCAGAGAGAGAGAGAGAGAGAGAGAGAGAGACAGACAGAGAGAGAGAGACAGAGAGAGACAGAGAGACAGAGAGAGAGAGACAGAGAGAGAGAGAGAGAGAGACAGAGAGAGAGACAGAGAGAGAGAGAGAGACAGAGAGAGAGACAGAGAGAGACAGAGAGAGACAGAGAGAGAGAGAGAGATGGCAGAATACACAAAAATTAGGAGAAAAAAACATGAATCTTTATAAAAAATTCTATAATCTGTTATTATGCTGACCAGCGTTGTGTATAAGTCATTACTGTGTAATGCAGTACTTTATTCTAATGACTTTTCCTGATAATGCAGTAATGTAACGCAATTCAATAACATTACCAAACTGGCATTACAAATGTAGTGTTTAAATATTTATTAAAATGCATTTAAAAGTCACGTTTTGCGCAGCAGCATCAGTTACCGAGCACGCGCTTTAATCAATCGTCTGAGAAATAAAATGGATTATTTTGGAAATAAATAAATGGAAATAAAAGACATGTGATGATACCCCTGATGGACAGGTCTACCTTGCAGGAACAAAAGATATTCGCAACGTACTTAGATAAATCTTATGCTGAGATGGAGCATGAACTTTATGCTGCATAATATAGTATATTATTCATCATCATGTAAAGTATTTATGAGAAAACAATAGTAATAGTTAAAGAAAATGTAGGATGGGTTATTATCGGCTTATCAATATCAGTTTTTTCTGTCTTTAATGTTAACAAACAGTAAAAATGTGTAGCTTATGCATCCTCGCGAGCCATGTTGTATAAATATAATACATAGTACAGACACATTATAGATATTATACTTTTCATAATTAGGCAGGTTTATATGAAAACTGTTTAGTTTTAGTTCTAGAGACTGATTGCAGTACATCTCTAAATCAATTTGAATTTTATTTTGTATTACTGTGATTTTTTCAGAGTTTTGATGTTTTTCAAAGTAACTCGAAAGTAAAGTAGTGGTAATCTGTTTACTTTTTACATGAAATAATCAGTTTTAAAGTAGTAATTAGTCATTTGTAATAGATTACTTCTTTTAAGTAACTTACCCAACATTGACCCACCCTGAATTATTAGTATTCTGAAATATTAAAAGAAATCTTTCTTTGAGCTGGTGTTATACTTAAACTGACATATAATAAAAGTTTTGAACAAAATCCTTTGTGTGTGTGTGTGTGTGTGTGTGTGTGTCCAGTGAGGTCCAGTAACACAAGTATAGTGACGCAACCCTGATCAGAGGCCCATAGGAGGTCGTTTACTACTTTAACAAGTGCTGTCTCTGTGCTGTGATGAGGCCTAAATCCTGACTGATACAGTTCATTTATGCTATTTCTGTGTAGATGTGAACATAGCTGCTGTGATACTACCTTTTCCAAAATCTTGGAGATAAACGGAAGGTTTGATATCGGCCTGTAATTAGAAAGCAGACAAGGGTCAAGGTCAGGTTTCTTGATTAGCGGTTTAATAACGGCTAATTTAAAGGATTTGGGGACATACCCACTACTGAGTGAACAGTTAATTACTTTCAACAGGGGTTCTATTATTGCTGGTACTATCTGCTTGAGAAAATGTGTCGGTATAGGATCTAATATACAGGTTGACGATTTTGAAGAAGAGATGAGTGAAATTAGTTCTCTCGCTTCAAGGGGAGTAAAGTGTTCTAAGTTCTGATGTGATGTGGTTAGATCATCTGAATTATTTAAATTGTCTGGTTTCAAAGCCTGAATTTTTTGCCTAATATTTATGATTTTGTTATTGAAAAAGTTCATGAAATCCTCACTACTGCATGATGATGTTGTGGAGATTTCTGCAGTGGTCTTGTTTTTAGTTCATTTAGCTACGGTATTAAATAAAAATCTTGGATTATTTTATAGATAGGCTATTTATAAATTCTAAAAAAAGAGAAAAAAAAGATCTGTAGTTCATAATTTGGTATAAACTCCTATTTTAAGGGTATTTTTTGGCCTGGGTCAAAAATGGCTCACACCATATTATGAGGGCATGGAATATGAACAGGATGTAAGAATTTAGTTAACATGTGTCATGTCTTCCTGATTCGAGTGAGACGCAGATGCAGAATCCATTTGTATAAGCAGGGTTTTTATTGAATATTCTTTTTTCTCTCAAAACAAACAAAAAAACACAAAAAAGAAACAAAACCAAACAAAGTCCCGTAACGCTCACGGCAACTCCGAGCGAGGCTTCCCAGGCAGGGTCTGCAGGTGGGCGAACGTGAACCGTTTCGGCTTCTGGAGAATAAGTGGAAATCAAAGGAAACTCTTGTACTGTCCTTGTGACTCTTGAGGGTCTTTCCTTCCTCCCAGAGTCCCACACCTGCAGACACTGCTCAATCCTGGGAGCGAGACGGGCAGAAGAGAATCATTAACGTGTTTAACATATAACAAGGAGAGGGAACAAGTGAGGACAAACATAAGGTGCACAACAGTGAACCGACGAAGCCCTACGGGTTCGACTGGAATAAATAGTAGACACACAAGGGAATCACAGGTGTTCGGGTTTAGTGCTTAAGTGCTTAAGTGTTGGTAGTGAATACATAGACACACTAGGTGGGGACAAAGAGTCAACTCAGTAATCCGGGGAACTTGATCTTATTCCCCTGATCCGTGGAGGTACGGGTGTTACAGTACCCCCCCCCCAGGACCGGCTCCCGAGAGGGGGTGTGAGGGCTGTCTCCGTGTAACCGGAGGGAGTCGAGGCTCACCTACCTGATGGGATGGCCGGCGAGGGGGACGACCCGGACGTCGCGGCGCCGGGCGTTCCGGTCTTTCCAGATGGAAATCCCTAATGAGCCCTCTATGCAAGATGTCCTTTGCTGGCACCCAGCTCCGCTCCTCCGGGCCGTTCCCCTCCCATTCCACCAGATATTGAAGGGAACCCCCTCTCCTCCGGGAGTCTAGTAGTTTTTTGACTCGAAACGCCGGAGCGCCCTCAATCTCCACGGCTGCTGGGGTTGTTGGTTCCGCCACACCTTCGTCCAGCGGTCCCCGGGTCACTGGTTTAAGAAGAGAGATATGGAAGACAGGGTGGATGCGTAAATGGGTTGGTAGTTGTAGTTTAAAAGAGACAGGGTTTATTTGGGCTAAAATAGGAAAGGGACCTATATAGCGGGGTGTGAGCTTACGGCAGGGAAGATTCAAGTGAAGGTCCCTTGTGGAGAGCCATACTCTATCGCCTACCTGGAGCGGAGGACTTTCCCTTCGTCGTCTATCGGCAAATTTCTTAAAGCGACGAACTGCCTGGGAGATCTTAGTGTGGGCCTCTTCCCATACCTTTTCCGCTCTTTTAAACCAATCGTCCACCCGAGGGACTTCGGTGGGTGTGGCATCCCAGGGACAGAGCGGGGGTTGATGCCCAAGTATACATTGGAAGGGCGTTAGGCCGGTAGCGGAGTGACGTAGCGAATTTTGCGCGTATTCCGCCCAGATTAAGCATTCTGCCCATTCGTGTTGACGGCTACTCCAATATGCTCGAAGATATTTTCCGAGCTCCTGGACAGTCCGCTCGGCCTGACCATTAGACTCGGGGTGATAGCCCGACGTTAGGCTAACAGTGGTGCCCACTTTCTGAAAGAAAGCTTTCCAGACTCGTGCGATAAATTGGGGCCCACGATCGGATACGATATCTTCGGGGATACCATAGCAGCGAAACACGGTTGAAAATAAGGCTTCTGCTACCTGGAAGGCTGACGGGAGGGAGCCGAAAGGGATAAATCTACACCCCTTGGAAAACCGATCGATCACGACTAGAATAGTGGTGTAGCCCTTAGATACAGGCAGATCCGTGACAAAGTCCACTGAGATATGGGACCACGGTCTGTGAGGAGCATCTAACGGCATTAATTTACCAACCGGCAGGTGTCTAGGATTTTTTGAGGTTGCACAAACTGCACAAGACGAAACCACTGTTCCTACTGACTTCCGCATATTCGGCCACCAGTACTTTTGCTCTAGCAGTCTAAAAGTCCGAATGATCCCGGGGTGTCCGGCCGCTGCACTCGTGTGCGCGTGAATGATTACCTGTTCTCGTAGGGACACCGGCACGTAGGTTCTCCCCGGAGGACATTGTCGCGGCGCGGCGTGGGACCGTGCCGCTTCTGCAATCTCCGAGTCGAGGTCCCACATGATCGGTGCCACCACGAGAGACGAGGGCAGGATTGGCTCGGGCTCTATGGGTTCCCCAGGGGCTGTGTAGTACCGGGATAAAGCATCCGCTTTTTTATTTTTTGACCCGGGACGGTAAGTAATAGTGAAGCGGAAGCGAGTAAAGAACAGAGCCCATCGGGCTTGGCGAGGGTTTAATCGCTTTGCTTGTTGGATATATTCTAAGTTGCGATGATCGGTCAGCACTACGAATGGGTGATCGGCTCCCTCTAGCCAGTGCCGCCACTCCTCTAACGCCGCTTTTACTGCTAACAGTTCGCGATTGCCGATATCATAGTTGCGCTCGGCAGGGGTTAGTTTACGCGAAAAGAAAGCGCAAGGGTGGAGTTTTTCTGGGTTGCCATGACGCTGTGACAGCACCGCCCCAATCCCCACTTCAGAGGCATCGACTTCAACCAAAAAAGGCTTGGTTGGGTCGGGGATTTTTAGAATGGGTGCCGTAGTGAATGCGGTCTTCAGATCTTGAAACGCTCTGCGTGCCTCCGGCGGAAACTCACGCAGACGCTTAGGCTTCCCCTTTAGTAGGGTTGTTAGCGGCGCTGCCAGCATACTGAAACCTCGGATAAAGCGTCTATAAAAGTTAGCGAAACCCAGAAAGCTCTGTAGCGCCTTTACCGATTGGGGTTCCGGCCATTGTTGCACCGCCTTCACCTTGGACGTCTCCATTTCGACCCCCAGTGGCCCTATGCGGTAGCCGAGGAATGCGATCTCCTTTTTATGGAACTCGCACTTCTCCGCCTTCGCATAGAGCCCGTGTTTGCGCAATCGATGAAGGACGGCAGTTACATGTTGGACGTGCTCGGAGTATGACCGAGAGTAAACCAAGATATCATCCAAGTAAACTATCACATATCGGTTTAACATATCCCTAAACACGTCGTTCATGAACCCCTGAAACACCGCAGGTGCGTTTACCAATCCATAAGCCATCACGCTGTATTGGTAATGGCCAGATGTAGTGCTAAACGCCGTCTTCCACTCATCGCCCTTACGCACACGAACGAGATTATAGGCGCTGCGGAGGTCGAGTTTAGAAAAAATAGAGGCGCCTTGGAGTTGGTCGATGGCGGTCGGTACCAACGGTAGTGGGTGCTTGTATTTTACTGTTACTGCATTGAGACCCCTATAATCAATACAGGGACGTAAACCCCCCCCTTTCTTATCGATAAAGAAGAACCCTGCCGAGGCGGGTGACGTGGATCTACTGATAAGACCCTGCTGGAGAGCTTCACTCACGTATTTCTCCATAGCCCGTGTCTCCTCCACGGACAATGGGTAAACACGCGAGCTCGGCGGTGTTTTCCCCGGCAAAATCTCAATCGCGCAGTCCCACGGCCGATGAGGGGGAAGTCGTGCGGCTGCCCTAATGCTAAACACGTCTTGAAACTGTGCATACTCAGATGGTACTTCTATTGATACTAGGGCTAGCGGGCTTTCAATGGATGTGGTTTGGACCGTCAATGTAGGCGGTATACATTTTTTTGCACATCTAGGGGCCCATGATAGGATGCGAGATTTTTCCCAATCAAAATTAGGATTATGAGAGCTGAGCCATGGGAGACCCAACACGACGGAATGATCTGACCGAGGGAGTACAAAGAATTTTAGTTCCTCGGAATGACCGGGAAAAGTTAATCGGAGGGGCGCAGAGATTTGTTTAATAGGAGAATGCCGAAGGTTATGACCATCCAAAGCTTTAATTGCGATAGGGGCTGGTAGCTTCGACAAGGGAGCCTGTAGCGAGGAAAGAAGAGAAGATGTTATAAAATTTCCAGCCGACCCAGAATCTACAAGGGGAAAGACACACATAGACTGGTTAGCATACGACAATTGTGCTTTAACACAGAAGGAGTGATGTGTGCGTGGAGGTGTGATGTGTATTACTTTTTGGAGTAAGGGGCAGTGATTTATGGTATGTTTTTCCCCCCCACAGTACAAGCACAGCCCCTCTTGTATGCGTCGTCTCCTCTCCTGGGCCGTGAGTCGGGATGTGCCGAGGTCCATAGGGTCTCCCGGAGTTCCTTCCCGAGGCTCCGTCGCGGGGGTGCTGAGGCTGGGACGATGGCGGAACTCCGACCGTTTGGGCGGGGTTTTCGGGGAGATGTGTCGTCTCTGGCCGCGGAGGTGCTGGTCTAGTTTGATGGCCAGCGTGATGCACTCATCCAGGGACATGCCCGTATCCCGGCAGGCCAATTCTAGCTGGACCTCGGGTTGTAGCCCATCCCTGAATCTAGCGAGGAGACTGCGGTCACACCAGCCACTCTCCGCGGCCAGTACCCGAAAACGGATCGCATAATCCGCCACTGTTGCAGTCCCTTGTTTCAGCCTCAGCAGCTGTTGTTCCCCCGTTCTGCCCTGATCGGGGTGGTCGAACACCGTGCGGAACTCCGAAAGAAATTGCGGGTAGTTGGATGCCGCGATTCTGCCAGCGCTCCAAACCGCCGCGGCCCAATCCATAGCGGTTCCTGTGAGCTGCTGCGTGACGAAGCTGATCTTCTGTAGATCCGTCATGTTCGGGAAATCCAGGAGCCACAGCTCACAGGCCAGGAGAAACCGCTTGCACCCCTCCGGATTCCCGTCATACCTTTCCGGGGGGTTCGGGCGAGGTGGTAGCGGTGTGGAGCGCGGACCTGGCGCGCAGAGCGAAGGCAAGCGGTGCATAAGTTGTTCCATCCCGCGCGCCAGGTCATTCACGGCTCTGGCCAACCCGTCAATCTCATTCTGTTGGCCTCGGATGTAATCGAGGACGGGGGCTTCGTCCTCAGGAAGCGGGGTTCCTGCTGCGTCTGGTAAGGTCGGTTCATCTGTCTTGTCTTCCTGATTCGAGTGAGACGCAGATGCAGAATCCATTTGTATAAGCAGGGTTTTTATTGAATATTCTTTTTTCTCTCAAAACAAACAAAAAAACACAAAAAAGAAACAAAACCAAACAAAGTCCCGTGACGCTCACGGCAACTCCGAGCGAGGCTTCCCAGGCAGGGTCTGCAGGTGGGCGAACGTGAACCGTTTCGGCTTCTGGAGAATAAGTGGAAATCAAAGGAAACTCTTGTACTGTCCTTGTGACTCTTGAGGGTCTTTCCTTCCTCCCAGAGTCCCACACCTGCAGACACTGCTCAATCCTGGGAGCGAGACGGGCAGAAGAGAATCATTAACGTGTTTTACAAATAACAAGGAGAGGGAACAAGTGAGGACAAACATAAGGTGCACAACAGTGAACCGACGAAGCCCTACGGGTTCGACTGGAATAAATAGTAGACACACAAGGGAATCACAGGTGTTCGTGTTTAGTGCTTAAGTGCTTAAGTGTTGGTAGTGAATACATAGACACACTAGGTGGGGACAAAGAGTCAACTCAGTAATCTGGGGAACTTGATCTTATTCCCCTGATCCGTGGAGGTACGGGTGTTACATAGGATACATATATATCTATAGAAACCTTAACGTGTCTACTTTAAAAATTAAGCAAGTTTAATTAAAAATAAATATTCTCAGTTTATGTAATCCGTATGAATCTAATAGTTTGTAGGAATGAACAGAACGCAGAGTGGGCTATCACTCTATTGCACCCCACGGGTCCTCTTATAGGTAAAGTACATGACTCCAGCTCCCCCTTTTATCTGTCTTCTGAGACAATAGAGTCCCTCTCTTATCTGGAAGTTGACTCGTAACAGGCCCTGGAGAAAAGTGCCTGCCACACCTGTAAGCTGTAAAAGCCCAAAGACCTCGACCTCCAATCATGTAAATTGGCCATCTGGTAAACAAGGGAGACATCTTTACACCTCTGAGTGGGGGAAACACCCTCCCTAAACTAAGTTCACTGCTACCCCCTTTGACCTCCAGAGAGGCCTTTCCGTGAACAAAGGGACACATGGCAGAGACACTGCTGCCGATCAACTCTAAAAGTAC
>QNUK01002080.1:10000-12500 GCA_013621035.1 Clarias magur | reverse complement strand
GCTAGATGTTCTCACTGACATCTTCAACATCTCTCTGAGCTAGGATTGTGCAGTAGTTCCCACAAAGTTTAACGGACTGTTGTAGGGACAACAACCTGAACGTTGCTAGTTTTAGCAACTTTCACTTTTGACATGCTTTTGACAAAACATGCTCTTTTGTTTAAAATAGATTGTTGTTGACTTCAGGAGGACATGGAGTGACCACTCTTCGCTAACATCAATGGCTCCTGTGTGAAGATTGACCACCTGGAAGAGAACCTCACCTCCTCCCTCAACACCAGCTTCTTGCACAAAAAATCCAAAAGATGTCTTCTCTTCCTGAGAAGGCTTGTAAATACCACAAAGCTTATACCACAGATTCTTATCACCTTTTATAGAGAGACTATCAAGTGCATCCTTAGCAGCTGCATCACTGTCTGGTTTGGTACTTGTCCCATTTCAGACCGTAAGACCCTACAACAGATTGTGAGGACAGCAGAGGAGATCTCGGGCTCAGTATTGAATCATGTCACTTTGTCATTCTTGTTTGAACACTTGCAATTCATGTTGTCTCTTTTGTATAGATCTTAGTTTTCTGTTAACTGAAAATTTGCAATCTGTCTTGTCTCAGCAAGTTAGCTAATTAAATTGCTTAGTTAGTTTTTGTTAAATTATCTTGTTAATTTATGTTGTATGTAGGACCTTGGTCCTGGAGGAACATTGTTTCATTTCACTCAGTACTAAACTATATGGTTAAAATGACACTAAAAGCGTAGGTTCACGTAGGTGAACTTGAACTTGGTACCACACATAAAGCAAAGAACAAGCTAAAGCCACATGCCACTTTAGCATGTTCACCCGCATGTGAAAGCCTACACCTAGACATTAGGGCATGCCCATTGCTGGGATGCTGGGTGTAGCAATCCTCAGACAGGCATTGTCCAAGAAAGATTTCAAAAAGCCCTCTTGTACTGGGCACATGAACTCTTTTTTCCCCCCACTTTGCTCTGACATCCCCGAGTTATAGGAGTAGGAAGCGTACAACTGCATTATCCATTAATTACTAAATTATCCAATCAGTAGTACTGACAGGCTGTGTGGGGGCAGGGACTTAATTCTTACTGTGAATTTAATATATATGCATTACATTCAGAAATGCATAATTTGTGCCTCAAGAGCAAAGGAGTGAAAGGGGAACACAAATTGACACATTTGAGCAGTCATGATGAAAGACAACATTGAAATTATTTTTGACGTTGTTGCACTTTTATGTGTCAACAGATATCGAACTGTAAACTATGTTTAATTATTTTATATTTATTTGAACATGTTCTCATTCATACTCTATTTTATTATTATAGTCATATTCTTTGTTTTGGATACTCGATTTTCTTTTTTAATGTTTAAGTCATGGACGATTGTAAAAGCATTTCGCTGAATATCATATAGTGTATGTGATAAATAAAATTTTCATTTGATTTGAAACAAGAATTCACATTCATTAACATGATCTATTTCGCAAACTTTTATTACGTGTTTGATGAACACGTAGAAAACTTCACTCGTGGAAACTTCTTAATTTTGGATTATCGGACCGAGGTGGTGTCAAAAAATATATCTCAGAACTATTTTGTAGTATTTAGTGTAAATAGTCTTAATAGTTCTTATTCTAAGGTCACGGGCAGTCGCCTAAGCATTTCACTGCATATCGTACTGTGTATGACTGTGTATGTGACAAATAAAATTTGAATTTGAATTTGAATTTTGCTTAACGATGTACAAGTGTTGCAAGATCTCCATGATTCTGAGCTTGAACAACTCGTTTGCTTTGGGCGTCCGCTGTATAAGAGTCTAAGAACGCATCACTTGAAGCACAAATGTATTAAAGAATATACATTTTTAACATTCAAAAGAAAAACATGTAAAAACAAATTGGCTTAAATAATAATAAAAACGTCATTAATGGTTTGAGGTCATAGAACGGAACGTATAACTGTTGAAAAAATTCCTTGGTTTTTTTTCTTATTCACATAACAAATAACGTTAACTAATTTTATGCTAAAAAACAGTTGTTCAAAACGTAATTCAGCGTGAAATGAGAATTTGAAGCATTATACGAAAGGTTTCAGCAACAGTGGCTTTCTGTCACAACCAGTATCCGAAAAGTCCTTCCGAATGATAATTTCCATCACTTTCATGCATTCTCGCATACATGGTGAAAGACAACTTGTTTCTCATTGTTTTTCACATTTAGAACAAAATAAAAAGAAATGAACACGTTTTGAATGCTTTAAATGACCATGCATTAGGTATGTGAGAAAACCACTTTCCTGAGCTCGTACAGCCCTCAGAACACGGCAAACGCTTTATCTCAGCAGGAGCATCCAAAATATCAAAGGAATGATGATTTCCAACACATTCATGCATTTTAACATACATGTTGAAAAACAACTTTTTTCTTATTTTTGAATACATTTTGAGCATCAGAACTACAAATGAACTCGTTTTGTATGTTTTACAT
>QNUK01002080.1:0-2500 GCA_013621035.1 Clarias magur | reverse complement strand
CCACTCTTCGCTAACATCAATGGCTCCTGTGTGAAGATTGACCACCTGGAAGAGAACCTCACCTCCTCCCTCAACACCAGCTTCTTGCACAAAAAATCCAAAAGATGTCTTCTCTTCCTGAGAAGGCTTGTAAATACCACAAAGCTTATACCACAGATTCTTATCACCTTTTATAGAGAGACTATCAAGTGCATCCTTAGCAGCTGCATCACTGTCTGGTTTAGTACTTGTCCCATTTCAGACCGTAAGACCCTACAACAGATTGTGAGGACAGCAGAGGAGATCTCGGGCTCAGTATTGAATCATGTCACTTTGTCATTCTTGTTTGAACACTTGCATTCATGTTGTCTCTTTTGTATAGATCTTAGTTTTCTGTTAACTGAAAATTTGCAATCTGTCTTGTCTCAGCAAGTTAGCTAATTAAATTGCTTAGTTAGTTTTTGTTAAATTATCTTGTTAATTTATGTTGTATGTAGGACCTTGGTCCTGGAGGAACATTGTTTCATTTCACTCAGTACTAAACTATATGGTTAAAATGACACTAAAAGCGTAGGTTCACGTAGGTGAACTTGAACTTGGTACCACACATAAAGCAAAGAACAAGCTAAAGCCACATGCCACTTTAGCATGTTCACCCGCATGTGAAAGCCTACACCTAGACATTAGGGCATGCCCATTGCTGGGATGCTGGTGTAGCAATCCTCAGACAGGCATTGTCCAAGAAAGATTTCAAAAAGCCCTCTTGTACTGGGCACAACTCTCTTTTTCCCCCCACTTTGCTCTGACATCCCCGAGTTATAGGAGTAGGAAGCGTACAACTGCATTATCCATTAATTACTAAATTATCCAATCAGTAGTACTGACAGGCTGTGTGGGGGCAGGGACTTAATTCTTACTGTGAATTTAATATATATGCATTACATTCAGAAATGCATAATTTGTGCCTCAAGAGCAAAGGAGTGAAAGGGGAACACAAATTGACACATTTGAGCAGTCATGATGAAAGACAACATTGAAATTATTTTTGACGTTGTTGCACTTTTATGTGTCAACAGATATCGAACTGTAAACTATGTTTAATTATTTTATATTTATTTGAACATGTTCTCATTCATACTCTATTTTATTATTATAGTCATATTCTTTGTTTTGGATACTCGATTTTCTTTTTTAATGTTTAAGTCATGGACGATTGTAAAAGCATTTCGCTGAATATCATATAGTGTATGTGATAAATAAAATTTTCATTTGATTTGAAACAAGAATTCACATTCATTAACATGATCTATTTCGCAAACTTTTATTACGTGTTTGATGAACACGTAGAAAACTTCACTCGTGGAAACTTCTTAATTTTGGATTATCGGACCGAGGTGGTGTCAAAAAATATATCTCAGAACTATTTTGTAGTATTTAGTGTAAATAGTCTTAATAGTTCTTATTCTAAGGTCACGGGCAGTCGCCTAAGCATTTCACTGCATATCGTACTGTGTATGACTGTGTATGTGACAAATAAAATTTGAATTTGAATTTTGCTTAACGATGTACAAGTGTTGCAAGATCTCCATGATTCTGAGCTTGAACAACTCGTTTGCTTTGGGCGTCCGCTGTATAAGAGTCTAAGAACGCATCACTTGAAGCACAAATGTATTAAAGAATATACATTTTTAACATTCAAAAGAAAAACATGTAAAAACAAATTGGCTTAAATAATAATAAAAACGTCATTAATGGTTTGAGGTCATAGAACGGAACGTATAACTGTTGAAAAAATTCCTTGGTTTTTTTTCTTATTCACATAACAAATAACGTTAACTAATTTTATGCTAAAAAAACAGTTGTTCAAAACGTAATTCAGCGTGAAATGAGAATTTGAAGCATTATACGAAAGGTTTCAGCAACAGTGGCTTTCTGTCACAACCAGTATCCGAAAAGTCCTTCCGAATGATAATTTCCATCACTTTCATGCATTCTCGCATACATGGTGAAAGACAACTTATTTCTCATTGTTTTTCACATTTAGAACAAAATAAAAAGAAATGAACACGTTTTGAATGCTTTAAATGACCATGCATTAGGTATGTGAGAAAACCACTTTCCTGAGCTCGTACAGCCCTCAGAACACGGCAAACGCTTTATCTCAGCAGGAGCATCCAAAATATCAAAGGAATGATGATTTCCAACACATTCATGCATTTTAACATACATGTTGAAAAACAACTTTTTTCTTATTTTTGAATACATTTTGAGCATCAGAACTACAAATGAACTCGTTTTGTATGTTTTACATGACCATGCATTAGGAGTGTGAGAAAACCCGCTTTCCTGAGCTCGTACAGCGCTAAGAACACGGCAAACGCTTTATCTCAGCAGGAGCATCGTAAATATCAAAGGAATGATGATTTCCAACACATTCATGCATTTTAACATACATGTTGAAAAACATCTTTTTTCTTATTTTTGAATATATTTTGAGCATCAGAACTACAAATGAAGTCGT